>JAANYP010001411.1:0-47033 GCA_020465985.1 Centrapalus pauciflorus | reverse complement strand
AAACTAAGTATGTCTATGACATATTAGAACGGTTTGGGATGGAGGGAACTAAGTTGACTGCCCACTTCAGCACGCCGATTCAAGTGAATCACAATCTCGGGCCGGGTACTGAAAGTGATACCAATGTGGATCCGACTTTATATCGGGCCATGATTGGGTCACTTATGTATTTAACTGCTTCAAGCCCTGACATAATGTTTGCTGTTTGTATTTGTGCTAGGTTTCAAGCGAATCCGAAGGAGATGCATATGAAAGCTGTGAAGCGGATTCTACGATACCTCAAGTCGAAACCGAAGCTGGGACTTTGGTATCACGCGGAGGGAGATCTAGAATTGGAAGCGTTCACGGATTCTGACTACGGAGGATGCAGCTTGACGCGCAAATCTACAACTGGAGGTTGTCAGTTCCTAGGAGGGAGATTGGTATCCTGGCAATGCAAGAAACAAACATCGGTAGCCATTTCAACGTGCGAGGCCGAATATGTTGCTGCTGGTAGTTGCTGCTCACAGGTTCTGTGGATACAACAACAATTGCGAAAATTACGGTTTGGCTTACACTCAAACTCCTATTAGGATAGACAATCAATCTACAATTGCTATAACTAATAATCCAGTTAAATACAGTAAAACAAAGCACATAGACATAAGGCATCATCTTATTCGTGATTGTGCTGAAAAGAACTTAATCAAACTGGTAAAGGTCGCAACAGAAGATAATAATGCAGATTTATTTACCAAAGCGTTTGATAAGTCACGGTTTGAGTATTTAATTCAACTGAATGGAATGCGCAACCCAGAGTAATTTGACCTTAGTAGTAGTAAGTTTATTTTATTTTATTGTAGAGTAGTAGTTTTTCTTTCTTTTCAGTAATCTGCTAATTTAGGAAAGTTTCTATTTTTAGTAAGTTTCTATTTTTAGTAAGTTAGTAGGTTAGCTTATTTTACTGCTTTTTCTTATGAAAACCAAAAGAAAAAAAGAGAGAAAATTACATAAAAATACAAAAAAAGAGAATATCAGAAAAAAGAGTTAAGTCTTAGATACATAGGTACAAAGTGACGAAAATTAGCACCGTCGTTACAGACTCTAAGTATTTAGTCTTTCACACATAATGCAACTAAATCCTAAGTGTTATACTTTACTTAGTTTGATGTGTTGGTAGGCATAATACATATAGGGAATCTCAAGGCTAATAAAATATTCTAGAAAAAGTCAAGCGTGTCACTAACTTAGATGTACGACCAATCGGTCTTAATATTTATGTACAAGACATACAAACATTGAGTCTAAATGAGGTATGCAAACTTTCTGGGGATGTATGACAACATCAAATACATCTGAAAATGGAAAGAATAGAAATATCATGTAAAACTAAGAGTCGAAAACATACAACTCTGTTGTACGTAAGTACAGACCTGTTGTCTCTGTTTAGATTCGGGTTAGCAGACATGTCGCTTTGTTGTACGTCAGTACAGACCTGTCACCGCTGTCTGCTAACTTTAAAAATAAACCTTAAGTCGAACTAAGACACTTTGTTGTATGAAAATACAGACCTGTGTCCGATGTTTGTCTTTTAAAGAAAGTTTGCAAATACCAACAAGTTAGAATCTTTGTCTGTGTGCCTTGATCATAAAAGTATGTCTATGTCTGAGTCACGTACGATAATTTCCTGATAAATAAAAATGCCAAGGGATATTCCGAAATGTAGAATGTTTAAAGGGGTAAAATACCAACAATCGACTAAATAAGTGTGTCACGACAAATAATCAAAGGAATCAAAAATTCCTAAGTGTGAAAGTTTAAGTACTGAAAGTAAGTATCTGACATCGCTATCTGATTGAACCCTTCTTAGACTATACTCATCAAAAATATTTTGTTTAGTATTTAGCTTAGCTTGTAAATTTTTTAAGTATAGCTTAAGTCTAGATTAAATTTTTTGTCAAAATTTTTCTACTTTATTTTATTTTACCTTAGTTTATTTTATTATATTTTATTTTATTTTAGTTTAATTTTTACCTAGGTAAAAGGTCAAAAATTACTGAGGGTGCATTCAAAGTTGGATAAAATAAACAATGCGTGCACTATCTTGAGCTTAGGGTAAAAGAATTGGCATAGTTTATCTGGTTACACGATACCGTAGAAAAAAGTTGGAAAAGTTGAATTTATTTCAAAATTTTCGAAAATTTTTCTAAGTATTGGTGGTTTCGAATCTAAGACAGACTCGAAGCGGTAAGACTTCGAATCTGTCAGTAGATTCGAGTCTATGTTTAGAATCGAGGGTTGGTGGTATAAATAGGTCAACAGTGAAGTCATTTAAGACCTTACTGTTTTCGAATCTATACACTCGAGTCTACTGCGGCGATCTCGATTCTATTCTCGAATCTATCGTATTTCTCCTAAACGACATTTTGTCGAGTCTCTTACTTGGTGTTTCGATTCTACAGATACATCTAGGTATAATCAACCGGATTGTACAAGATTTGTGTAGTTTTATACACAATTTTAGGCTAAAACATCGAATTTTGAAGTTTTGTGGGTCGAAATAGGGTTTTTTGCTAAATTACCAAGTTTGGACCTATAAAAGATCAAATTAAAAGCATAAATCAATGATTAGAACCTAGTTGAACTAATGTATGTGAATTACTAAATTCAAAACGGTTAAAATCTTGGATTTTTGGTGAAAGAAGGACCGACGGGGCTTCGAGTCTATTCTTGGATTCGAATCTGTTCATGGGTTTCTCGAATCTGTCATTAGATTCGAGATGACCATGATATTCGAATCTGTCCATTAGACTCGAATAGGGACTTTTCAAATCTGTCCATTACACTCGAATATGGACACTTCGAATCTGTTACTTTCGAATCTGTACTTTATTTACTTTGTTTAATTTAAATTTTATTAAACTTGTGGAAATTTAATTGTGTTAGATTTTGTATTTAATCAAGTACAAAATAAAACAAATTTGAATTTAAACAAGTTTATTGATTTTTAATGAGTCTAACAGTTTTATTTATTGTGCAGATATGGCAGTTCGCGCTTTTGTCCCGAAGCATAATATGGTCCTTAATCCAGATAATAATATCCCTTAGGCACAGGGTTTTCGCGAAGTTTTGGACTTCCTAGCTGAGTCTAGGATTAGCTATGCTTTGTATCATAACATTCCAATTGTAATTTCGTATGTACGCCAGTTTTATGATCATTTACAGGTGGACTGTACTGTCACCCCGACAGTTATCAGAACCAGAATCGCTGGCCAGCCTCTAGTCTTCTCAGCAGATATGTTGCGCCAAGTGCTACAGTTGGGTTCTCAAGAACAGGAGGACGGGCCTATTGACTTCCCGTTAAGTATTAGGCAGACTGCTTTTCTGAGAATGGGCTACAGTTTAGATGTGACAAAGTCGTCATACATGAAGAGTGGCCTGATTGGGCAATGGAGATTCTTGGTGCACGTATTCATGGTCTGTTTTGCGCCGAAGAAAGCTGGCTTTGATTACATAGTGTCAAAGATCCAATCTGGAGTTATTGCATTGGTATATAATCGGAAGTTCAGCTTTTCGCAGATGTTCTTCTCGGAGTTCGTTCATCAAATTACGGCTCCAGAAAGGGAACGATTCTTGTTGTACCCAAGGTTCATTATGATGCTGATAAGGCATTTCTTGCCAGACTTGCCGCCGTCAAATGATTCTCTGAGTGTTAACATTATGGACAAACGGATTTTCGCTGATTGTTCCTCACACCGAGGAAGATTGGCTGTTCCTGTTGCTCGTCCATTGTTCGGAGCTATTGTGGATAGGGATTTTCAAGCCCCGGAAGATGCCAACTGGGCAGGGGTCGTTGAGTTTCCACAACAACAACAACAGCAACAACGTCAACAGCAACAACAGCCTCGTGCTCGGCCACGTGATCCAAGACGCCGACAAAGACCAGCAGCGAGTCAAATTCCGGCAACCAGGCCTTCGACAAGCCAACAACCAGAAGTTACAGAAGCCGGGCCCTCATTTATTCAAGAAGCTGGGCCCTCAAATGTTGCGAGAGTAGCTGAACAGCTAAGCCAGACGCTTAATGAAATTTGGGAGGCAGGGCCTCATGCTAATGAAGATGTTGCAGCAGCATTGGTTGGTGAGCTGCTTAGTCCACCAGCAGATGAAGATGATATTTTTAGAGATGTGGAGGAATACGAGCCAGAAGGGGCAGATGACGGATTAACATCTTCGGAATCCGACTCAGAATCCGCGGAAGTTCTGGAAGCTGCAGTTCCTGATATTCAAATTGGAACTTATGGTTCGAGATTGATTATAAATGAAGGTGGTTCGAGGAGGCGCGTGAACAGGGAATTGGAGGAGTCTGATTTTGAAGAAGAGGAAGTTGCTCAACTAGTGACTAGGCAACGGGCCAAACGTCACAGGTTCATGCAAGGATCATCTTCAGCTCCTGTAGATCAACCAGAAATTCCACAACATCAAGAACCTCAAACCACCAGTCCACCACCACCACCACCTCAAGATGAACCGTATATACCATCACCGTTCATTCCTACTCCTATACAGTCCATTCCATCTACCTCGACCACATACACTGACAATCAAAGGTTTCTGCAGCTTAAAGCTCGCGTTGACTTCCAGAATGTCCAAATCTTAAGCCTAACAAAGGCGATCGGAGAAATTCAGACTCATAATGCAAATCTTGATAAAGAAAATGCCGATTTGAAGAAGATTGTGGAGCAAGTCCAGGAAGAGAACGTAGAATTGAAAACTTTTGTTTGCGATCAGGCAGCTGAGATAAGGTCGATGCGCTCCCTAATTGAGCAGTTAATGAAAAATTTACAGGCTCAGGGGGAGACATCGTGCCGAGATCAGGAGGTGCAGAGAAGAGATGATAATGAAGGCGATGATCCCGGTGCGAATAAAGAGATTGAGTCTGTAGATTTTCCTGCAGCTCAAGTTACACAAATTCAGGGGGAGCCAAGTACAGAAGGAGAAGAAGGAGGATCTGGAAAAGAAGCAGGTTCCTCGAGGGTTCTGGACAGTGACATGATTGATGCACTGAAGGACATAGAGGAAGAGCTTATGGATTTTGACGATGAAGAAGAAGAGTTAGAAGAAGGAGAATTTATTCCAGAGGAGGTTGTGGACTGGAAATCAGACGATGAAGTGGTGGATGATGAAGACGATCAAGTCAATGAGGTTATTATCAATTCACAACCTGTCACGGAGCTATATGAAGGACAAAATCATAATGTGATTGACATTGACTATATCAAGGTAGCCTCAGTCGAGGACAAAGAACTTGAAGAGGCCGAGAAGGAGCCATCTAGAACTGACTTGATAAATCTTTGGTTCAAGAAAGAGGAAAAGAAAGATCGTTTGAAGATGAAGAAGAAAATGAGAGTTCCAGGTGCTGGAAACTTCTCAGGAGGCATTATAAGCTGGTTCTTTGACAAAGAACTGCAGCTATTTATCTTGAAAAGAAGAGATGGACTACAATACTTGAGGCGAACACTAAAAGCATTTAACTCATTGCCCAAGATTGAAGTAAAGGAGCTTGCATGGAAAGAATTAATTAATATAGGTGAAGACCAGTACGCTGAGGTTGTGGCAAGAATTATAAGGAAAGAAGGAAGATCAGGAAAGTTTGAGCGACTCAAGCCAAGGACCGGAAAGAGGGTCGAGGATCAGTCGAGAATAGATCCTCATACAGGTAGGCCATGGGCCAGGATGGTATACAAACCTGTGAGGTGTCTAAAGAAAGTACCAATGAAATCGATGCCACAGAACGTTTTGAGCAACATGAAATGGTGGTACCTCGAGATTGACACTGCTGAAGCCATCATGGAGGATCAAGACGAGCAGGTCATTTTGAAGGTATATGATCCACTGCATTTGATAAACCTATCAAAGGACGACCTGAAGAAGCTTCATGATCAGCCTATCTTCTTTACTGAACCATGGAGATCTGAAGCCAAGAAGTTCCAAAAGGTAGTTAAAGTTTGTATAGATGCTGGATTATATGCAGGTAGTAGTATATATAGCTCTAGTACTTAAATTTGATGTAATGTAAATAATTAGAAGCTATCGTCAAGGGGGAGTCTGTTGGTACACCTTGTGTGACGATAGCAGTCTAACCGATCTGCATTATGGTTTAAGTAATAATCTGAGTATTAACAAGTGTTTTGATATATATGTTTATATGTGTTTGTCTGTTATTGATTGTGTGTTTGAACTTGATGTAACATATTACAAGAAGTTCAAACATAAAGGTCAAAGATTGACTCAAGCATAAGTAAAACATAAGTTTCATCACTTAAGTGTTTTAAGTGTATTGGCTAGATTCGAATAGGTAAAGGAAGACATTCGAATCTGTGATAGATTCGAATGTATCCTTAGATTCGAATGGGCTAGATTCGAGAATGTCACTGTGGACAGACTCGAATGGGCCTTGGGCCAGATTCGAGTTTGGCCCACATCAGACTCGAATCAGGGTCTATAATTAGGGATAGACTCGAATCATTAAGAGACTTTTTGTAGAATTCGTGAGGGATTAAGCAAAGGGCGATCTCGAGTTTATCAGCTAGTTGAGTGCCGTTTCGGAGAAAATTAGTTCGTAGGATCGTTCGTGTGTCGTTCGTTCAGCGTCTAATAGTCTCCGTGTTCCGTTGGTTGAGAGTTGTCCGTCTAACCGTCAACGAGGATTCCGCACTCGTTCACGGATCCGCGTCTAGATAGATCTTGCAGTCGTAGACCTTACATTTCAGACACACTGATATCTTGAGCCTGTTCACTTGTTGAGCATGACTCTCCATTGTTGAACATATCAGCAGAGGATCCAGGAAAATCAGCATTGATTGGTTCAGGACATGAAGTTTTAATTATGTCAGTACACTTATTCACACAAGGAGTATCAACACAATCATCATCATGCCCATCATGGATAGCAGGTTCCACTCTGGATGTAGTGCAAGCTTTTGAGTCGTTCTCTTCACTGATGGAATGCATGAGATCATCAAAGCTGAATTCTCCTGAAACTGATTCAGGAACAGCTTTGGTGGAGGCACTCTTGGACTCTTTAAAGGTGACATTGATAGATTCATCTACCACCTTTCTCTTGTGGTTGTATACTCTGTAGGCTTTGGAGATATCCAACAAACACACCTTCATCAGCTTTGGGTTCAAACTTTGTGATCGATGCATTTTACATTAAGGTTTTCATGCTCAATTCACATGTAAATGCATCTCTTTTATAGGATATATGCTACTTTCATAAGTATTTTGTTTGAATTAGGTGATGGAAGCAAATGGCTAAAATTGGTGTTGTTTGGAGTGAAAAGACTTGAAAAGGAGCAGCAGATCAATCTGCCAAAAGGCGATCAATCTGTCCGAGAGCAGACAGTTTCAGAAGAATGTCAGAGCTTCAGCGGACTAATCCGCCCAAAGCCCCATCAGTCTGTCCGGATGGAAACTTTCAAAAAGAATGGATAAACATCAATATATTCCGTTAGGATTTGGAATTATCTATAAATAGGGATGCCATAGAACGTCCAAAACACATCTGACACACATCCAAAGCCCCTCTTTCACCTCTATCACCCGCCGGAACTCCGTTTAACACTGAATCAACGTCAAGATCAATTCCGCTTCAACCATTCGGCAATCCAACGCCTTGAAGATGTATTCACTAATCAAGATGCAATCTTTGAAGGCTATGGAGGGCTAATCTCATCACGGTTACTTCTGGGGATAATCAATAGTGAAGTTTTTATATTTTGTCAAGTAGTTTTGTTATATAACATTGATACATTCCATGTGGTTTTCATTAGTTAATCATATGATTGTGTTTTTGTGTTCATGCTTTTATTGTTGATTATCGTAAGACGAGTTATTGCAATCATATCATTCGTACCGAGCTCAAACTAGAATAGGAGTTAAGACGAGTGATGATGAAAACATAATTCGTGCCCAAGATATATTAATAATATTGCAAATAGGTCATGTCTATGTGATCTTGAGTATAACCTAATGAAAGATAGAATATAATTACTTTTCTATGTGATAAAACCCAGAAGTAATCCATCCATTCATATATTCACAACCTAAGTGTTTGGTGTTATTGTGTTCCAAAGTCTTTCTAGTTATTGATTCTTGTTTAAGTTTGCATTTATTTATTAATGTTCATCGTTAAGTTTCATTATTCGCCCATGTAAAATATTTAGATTTCTGTTTTCGCTGCAACTATAACCACATGTTCCTCGTGGATTCGATCCCTCTTACCCTAACTACTTAGGTTATTTGGAGTTTATTTTTGACGAGTTGACGACATCTCGATCAAATTTTGGCGTCGTTGCTGGGGAACTAGTGCGCTTATAGGAGAACGATTTTGTTTGTTTTAATTTTTTTTTAGTTATAAATTAAAAAAAAATCCAAAAATATTAGTTTTTATCTTTCTTAGAATTAGTTTACTTGTTTTTGTTTTCTTTATTTTTCTTGTTTTCAGGTAATAAATCTTTGCATGCACACACGTCCTTGTGGACATGATTCTCCACTACAATACGCACCAGAGTTGGAGAGAACAGTTCGTAGTATTCGTAAATCATTGAGGGAGCAAGGAGAATCTAAAAAGAAGCGACAATGACCATTGTTCCCTGAAGAAAAGCCTCTGGACGAAGGAACATCAACTAGTGCTAGAATGGGAGATCGAAATGATAACGTAATAGGCCCTCAAGGACGTCCAGTTGCATCTTATTTCCAGCCGGATACTTATGATGATCCGTCACCCATAGTTTATCCGGAAGGAGATAATCTGACTATAGATATTCAACCCCAAGTTGTGAGTAATTTACCAATCTATACGGGTACTGCTACTGAAGAACCATATCAACACCTCTACGAATTTCTCAGAATGTGCAATCTTAATCAAATTAGAGGTATGACAAGGAATGATAGAGCAAGTCAATGGTTTGCATCACTTCCTGCGGGTAGCATTACAACGTGGGATGATATGCAAAAACAATTTTTACATGAGTACTATCCCATCAGTAAAACTAGTGAGATTCGAAAACAAATTAATGATTTTTCACAATTACAAGGCGAAGAATTTCATGAAGCATTTGATCGTCTTAAAGAAATGCTACGATCATGCCCGCATCATGCTGTTCCTCATTGGAAATTAGTGAAAACGTTTTTTGATGGGGTAGATGTTTTTAGCAGACAAATGATTAATGCTGCTAGTGGAGGTGGTTAAGTCGAGAGGGTGAGGATGCTTGGAGATTATTAGAAACATTATATGAGGATTTAAAAACTCAAGCCTCATCCACTCGACGAAAGCCTGCTGCCACATTTCATGCTGCTTCAGGATTAGATCTAAATTGGAAAAATGAAGTTAATACATCTATATCTGATACTCATAAGAAGCTTGACTTCATAATTCAAAATATGGGGAAAGGTAGTGTCTCTGTCTTGCAGGTACAAGATTCGTGCTCATTATGTGGAGACCCGTCTCACAAGGGGGACGACTGTCTTCAATTCAATGCTCCATCAAATGAACAAGTCAATGAGGCACAAGGATTTCAACGAAAGTATGATCCATATTCTAATACCTATAATCCAGGGTGGAGAGATCATCCAAATTTTCGTTGGAAGAATGAAGAGCATTATAATGCTAAGCCACGATACGATGGGGGTGGTTCTGCTAACCAAAATCGACAGCAATACTAGCAATGGCCACAACAACAGTTTCATGGACAGAGTTCAGGTCAAAGTGGGAACCAAGATAGAGGAGATGCGAGTAGTGTGGAGCAAAAGCTTGATAAGATCATGGAGTTCTTAACATTCCTTGATAAAAAGACGACCCAAACACATCAAGAGACGAGTGCAAATTCCAAGTCTATTGCAACACTGGAGAAGCAGGTGGGTCAATTAGCAGAGAAACTGCGTAAAAGAGATGAGGGAAGCCTTCCGAGCACCACAACGGTAAATCCTTCACATCAGCGAGCCGGTAAGGAACAACTGAATGAGGTAATCACTTTACGTAGTGGTAAGAAAGTGGATAATAAGGTACGTATGCCTAATCCTAATGATACTGATGATGATTGTGAAGTAGTATACGATGAACCAAAGCCAACGAAAACACAAGATAAAAAGAAGGATAAAGAATGTGATAAAGTGGCACCTAAAGTTGGGGAGGGGGATACAAGTTCTTCTCTAGTACCCTTCCCCTCAGCTTTAGAGAAACCGGCCTCCTTTCCATTCGGGAAGAGAGGACCAAAGGCTGCAGATATGTGGGAAATATTCAATCAAGTTAAAGTTAATGTTCCCCTTATCAAATTGATACAGCAAGTTCCGTCATATGCTAAATTTTTAAAAGATTTATGCATTCAAAAGTATAAACTTCAAGCTTCAATGCCGAAAAAAATTGAGTTGACGGAACATGCTAATGCCATTTTATTGAATTTTTTCCACCTAAACTCAAAGATCCTGGAACGCCTTTGATATCAATCACAATGGGAAACATTCAAATAAAAAAGGCGCTTCTTGATTTAGGAGCTAGTGTAAATATACTCCCAGGGAATGTGTTTGATAGATACGATCTTCGTATGCTACAACAAACTGATGTAGTCTTACAGTTAGCAGACCGATCTACCAAAATTCCTCGAGGTGTGTTGGCCGATGTGATTGTTAAAGTAGAGGATTTTTATTATCCCGTTGACTTTTTGGTTTTAGATACGGAGACTACAGTTAACGATTGTCAACCCACAATCATCCTAGGTCGCCCTTTCTTGGCAACAGTGAATGCACAAATTAATTGCCGATCTGCGGCAATGGACATCACTTTCGGTAATAGGAAAATGAGGTTAAATGTCTTTAATTCCTTGATAAATGCACCAATGGAAAGTGAGTGTTATATGGTAGATACTATTAATGATACTGTGCACACATTTATGCCATGTATGCTTACTGATGATGCTTTGAAGCATTACTTTTTTTTTGACAGGGATGACCTTGCAGACTTAAAAGAGGTGCAGGTGATTCATAAGGCGGTGATGAGCTCATTTGAGAAAAAGGAACCTCCATGGACGCACAAAGTCGAGTCACTTCCACTTAACTTCAATCCACCATTGAAGCCATCTTTAGAGGATCCTCCTAACTCTGAACTCAAAACTCTCCCTTCTCATCTTAAGTATGCAATTCTTGTGTCGAATGCAACCTTACCTGTGATAACTTCATCTAATCTTACAAGACCACAAGAAGAGGAGAGCAGGTTTCAAAGATTAGACGTAGAGGAAAATTCCAAGACTATTAAGGCTAACTCCGATCACATTGAAGCTCTCGCAAACACCGTGGGAAACTTAACCGAGCAATTAATCAGACAAATTGTTGAGGAGGAAAAATGTACTGAGCCGAGTAATGTCATTTATGATGCTGCCCATGGAGCATTGATCTTGAGCAGACGTTCACGTTCATATCCGGGTAACATAGGTGGAAAATTCTCCAAACCACAATGATGGAAGAGGTAAATGTCCGGCTAAAGACATTAAACTTAGCACTAACCGGGAGGCAACCCGTTAAACTTTGTGGGTGTGTTCACTGAAAACCCTCACGAGACTCCACTCGTCCACTAGGGATCACCTAGGGGTTTAAAAGGCTTATTGCACGTGCTAAGTGCAATCGCGATCCCTGCGAAAGTGTGGCTTAGTTTTTTTTTTTTAAAAAAAATTTGCAAGTTTATTATTGTATTGATTTGTGTTGCAATTCCTTTTTAATTTTGTTTGTGTTTCAAGCCAACTTGTTAATTCAAATCTAAGCTCACAATGATAAGAGTGCATTGAGGACAATGCGATGCTTAAAGTTGGGGAGGGGTTGAAATATAGACTGATCGAGCTTTCTTGGAAGAGCGACTTAGCAAAGACAGACTCAATGATGGGACCTCTCCTCTTTGATCAGGTTACATCGTTCCATTTTTTTCCCTCTAGAATATGATAAGCATGTTGGTTTACTTTTATTTCCTTTTAGTGTTTTCTTTATTCATATGCATTAGTAGGGTTAAATATAGTGAGATTTCCCTGGAAAGTATGGAACTCAGTTTTTAATGAATGGTGATGTATTTTTTTTTTTTTTTGAAAGTAGAGTAGCATCCCAACTTCTCTTAAGTCGGCTGGTGTGGGTCAAATGACATACATGATGATCCTAATTAGGCCCAAGGTTATGTTTAGTTAGGAAAATATGAAAAAGACGACTTGATAATGGTAAGTGGTGTCCATGTTTTTGATTAACGCCTTATGTAAAGTTAATTGTTGCATGAAGGGTTTGATTAAAAGTGATATTAAGTTGAAAATTTTAAAATCTAATTGAACCGGCGCCCAGGAACCTTAAATTTAGAGCCTATGCAATAAGGGGGAGAAAAGTGAGTTGATAACTTAAGTGTGAAAAATGCCTCAAAAATACCAAGGTGTGGCCTAGTAAGCTCGAGAAAGTAAGCTCGAGGGGTGTTCAACACTCAGCCCCCTAAAGCCAACTGGTTTGGGAGCGGCTAGTCGAAATCTCGTTACACGGGCTTGCTAGAAAGTCATGTTCTATCCTTGTGTGAAAAAGAAAAAGAAAAGAAAGAAAAGAAGAAAAAGAGGTAATAAATAAAGAAAAGAGGCCAATGAGCCCAAGCATCTTAAGGTCAGCTCTCAGTTTTGTAACCTTGAGCGAAAAAGGTCGGATTTAAATAACTGGTGCATTGGGAATTGCGGGTTTTAAAAATGAATTCTTGGTAGCATTGTTTGTTAAGCATGGAATGTGATAGTTGATGGAGCAGAAGGTTGAAATTAGAATAAGGACCCATTGTCATTTGAAAGCCGGTGATTTCATTTTCTTCCTAATAGAGATGACGATGGAATCCTAAGCTTGATTATGTCCAGGCCTACCTCGGGACGAGTTAGGAGAAAGTTGGAAGGTTTGATCGATTCATTTTACATTAAGGTTTTCATGCTCAATTCACATGTAAATGCATCTCTTTTATAGAATATATGCTACTTTCATAAGTATTTTGTTTGAATTAGGTGATGGAAGCAAATGGCTAAAATTGGTGTTGTTTGGAGTGAAAAGACTTGAAAAGGAGCAGTGGATCAATCTGCCAAAAGGCGATCAATCTGTCCGAGAGCAGAAAGTTTCAGAAGAATGTCAGAGCTTCAACGGACTAATCCGCCCAAAGCCCCATCAGTCTGTCCGGACGGAATCTATCAAAAAGAATGGATAAACATCAATATATTCCGTTGGGATTTGGAATTATCTATAAATAGGGATGCCATAGAACGTCCAAAACACATCTGACACACATCCAAAGCCCCTCTTTCACCTCTATCACCCGTCGGAACTCCGTTTAACACCGAATCAACGTCAAGATCAATTCCGCTTCAACCATTCGGCAATCCAACGCCTTGAAGATGCATTCACTAATCAATATGAAATCTTTGAAGGCTATGGAGGGCTAATCTCATCACGGTTACTTCTGGGGATAATCAATAGTGAAGTTTTTATATTTTGTCAAGTAGTTTTGTTATATAACATTGATACATTCTATGTGGTTTTCATTAGTTACTCATATGATTGTGTTTTTGTGTTCATGCTTTTATTGTTGATTATCGTAAGACGAGTTATTGCAATCATATTGTTCGTGCCGAGCTCAAACTAGAATAGGAGTTAAGACGAGTGATGATGAAAACATAATTCGTGCCCAAGATATATTAATAATATTGCAAATAGGTCATGTCTATGTGATCTTGAGTATAACCTAATGAAAGATAGAATATAATTACTTTTCTATGTGATAAAACCCAGAAGTAATCCATCCATTCATATATTCACAACCTAAGTGTTTGGTGTTATTGTGTTCCAAAGTCTTTCTAGTTATTGATTCTTGTTTAAGTTTGCATTTATTTATTAATGTTCATCGTTAAGTTTCATTATTCGCTCAAGTAAAGTATTTAGATTTCTGTTTTCGCTGCAACTATAACCACATGTTCCTCGTGGATTCAATCCCTCTTACCCTAACTACTTAGGTTATTTGGAGTTTATTTTTGACGAGTTGACGACATCTCGATCACTTTGCCAGTTGGTCCCTTTGATTCAGAATGAAGTAGGGACATCCAAACACATGGAAGTAGCTAATGTTTGGCCTCCTCCCTTTGAGTAACTCATAGGGAGTCTTGTTGAACCTTTTCATCACCAAAGATCTATTTTGGGTGAATCAAGCAGTGTTGACAGCTTCAGCCCAGAATGATGAAGGTAAACCTGATGCACACAACATGGTTCTAGCAGCTTCAATGAGGAATCTGTTCCTCCTTTCAGCAACTCCATTTTGTTGTGGAGTTCTTACTGCTGAAAAGTTCTGTGATGTCCCTCTTTCTTCACAGAATTCCTCAAGAGTACTGTTTCTGAATTCAGTACCATGATCACTTCTAAGCTGCTTTACTTGAGCAGAGTTCAGCATTTCCATCTTCTTGATAATCCAATGATTTCTCTAGCAGCCTCTCCTTTGCTCTTCAAAAAGATCACCCATGTAAACCTGGAGAACTCATCAACCATTACTAGAGTGTATCTTCTTCCTCCTAGACTTGGGACACTGACTGGTCCAAACAAGTCCATGTGGATTAAGAAGTGAGGAGTATCAATAGAAAAATTGTGCTTAGATTTAAAAGATGATTTTCTCTGCTTGCCTTTCTCACAAGCTGTGTAGAGTTTATCCTTAACAAAGGTTATAGAAGGCAAGCCTGTTACCAACTCTTTCTTACAGAGTTTGTTGATATTCTTGAAGTTCAGGTGTGATAGCCTTTTGTGCCATAACCAGTTCAGATCTGCATTGCTTCTTGAGATAAAGCAGGTTTCAGTTGTGGGATCATCAGATTTCATATCCACAACATATACACCTTTCTTTCGTTGTGCACACAGCACAACTTTGCCTTGGGGATCCAATATGTAACCCAGGTGCTCATCAAAGTTAACCTTGTAGCGAGCATCACACAGTTGACTTATGCTTACAAGGTTATGTTTCAGGCCAACCACATAGGCTACCCTTTTGAACACTGCAGCACCAGCTTGAAGAGTTCGATATCCTTTTGTGGATCCCTGTACATTGTCACCAAATGTGACTTTTGGCCCTTTTTCAGGCCTGAGATCACTCAGCAGGTCCTTGCAACCTGTCATATGTCTTGAGCAGCCACTGTCCAAGTACCAAACTTGGGATGGTTGTTTTGTCCTGCAGAGTGTCATGAGAAAATATTAGTTATTTTTAGGGGAACTCATCATAGGGATGAGTTCTCCTACTTCATCAACCTTTGTTGATGGACCAGTGATATCCACACTAAAATTTCCTATTTAGATGGTATCAGCTTGGACACCATCCTCATTAACTATGTTACTTCCAACGCTGCTTGTTTTTGCAATAATGGAACTAGCAGAGTCAACAGGCCTCATTTCCTCAGTTTCAGGACAGTCTTTGGCCATATGTGTCTTCTTCCCACACTTATAGCATTTTCTCTTTTTAGCCTTTTTGGAAGAAGAACTTCCAGAAACATATTCTAAATTTATTTTGTTGATTATTGTCAACAGGTTTAGCAAACTTATTACTATTTTTAGATGAATCAACAGGTTGGGTGGAAGGCACAATAGCAAACAGCTTTGCCTGTTTCTTCTTTCCTCTTTTTGGGAGGACAGATATCAAACACATGAAGCTTGATTGGCTTTTGACCTTCCACAGGTTTGGGAAACTTATTCCCAAATTTCTCAAGTTGAGCAATGGTTTTGCCTTTGGGGATAACTGCGTAAAAAACCCTAAACTTGTCGGGTTTTTGTGATTAAAACCTCAAACCATTTTTCGTTGCATAGAAAACCCCGAACTAACTAAACGTTCGTAAATTAAGGTTTTATTAATGGGTAACCGGATGAAACCAGCTATTAAGCATACGTGGATCGGTAAATAACCTATGTGGAATACATTTTAATTGTTGAAACCGTTCGCCAATAATTACACATCATTTAAACCTCGTTGATAATTTTTAATTGTACTTTTTTAAACGGGAATACATCATCAACAGGGGTTTAAATGATGTGTAATACTTGGCAACCGGTTTCAACAATTAAAATTTATATCACGTAGGATTTAAAAATCGGTTTCAACCGGTTACCCATTGATAAAACCTTGATTTACTGATTTTTAGTTAGTTCAGGGTTTTATGCAACGGAAAATGGTTTGGGGTTTTAATCACAAAAAACTGACAAGTTGGTGGTTTTTTGCGCAATTATCCCTTGCCTTTGCCCTTACTGAGATGTGATTGATGTTGCCTATCAATATGATCACTGCTTTTGGTTCTAAAAGACTTACCTTCATTTATAACCAATTTTCCACTATGATTTAAAAACTTATTTGAAACCACAGCAGATTTGCTTTCAACATGAGACTTACCCCTGTTGAAAGCAGCCTGCTTACCTTTTGAAAACTTTTTCTTAAATTGATTAGCATCAAAAGGATTAACAGGTCTTTTACCATTAGCTTTGGACCCAGAGTCTGTTTTGTCAACAGGTTTAGAGTCCACAGCTGCAGTTTGAGCATGTTTTCCTTTCTTTGCTTGTGTGAATCAGCAGAGCACTTAGCAGGCTGATTTGATGGAGAATACATTCCATCATCAGCTTTTGGACCTTTTTCACACAAGCTGTCAGTATTTTGAGGTCTGACAAACCTGTTTGTTGAGACTAGCTTACCATTTACTTTCTGAATGAAAGTGCTAGGAAGCTCACCAAGAGTGGATAAGTCATCTTTCAGATTATTTATCTCAACAATAGAAGCTGCTTTGTCAAGATCCCCTCCAAGATAGGCTTGGATTTGTGCAGGGATCTGTTGAATAATGCAATGGCTGACTTTTTGTGCAGATTGGCACCAAGAGTCAACTATCTTTTGAAGCTTTGCATGTTTTACGTCTGTGTCTCTCTTTTCTTCTAGTAAAATGGAGTTGATGTGTTTTAATTCATCAAGATCAGTTTCCAACTTATGGAAACTGTCCAGTTTACTGGATTTTATGTCAAGATCATTTTTAAGCTTAGATATTTCAGACAGTAAGACATTGTGCTTATCAACAGCAGCTTTTAAATCAACAAGCATATATTCAAACATTTTTACTTTTTCATCAGAACTGTAAGCCATAAAGTTTTAAGCCATAAAGTTTTGTACCTTGTATATCATTGTAGGATTCCAGTTCTCTAAGCTGCTAAAGGCTTCAGCTTCAGCCAGATGTTGTTTGAAGTTGTTGATTGATGGGACATCAGTGTTGGCCATCAGACAGTTGTTATCTTCTTCATCTGAAGATGAATCAGATTCCTCCCAATCACATGTCTCAGCCATGAGTCCCTTTTGCTTGTTCGAAGCCACTGAGTTTTCCAACTTTTTTAGCTTAGCCATGGCCATAAGGTACTTAACCCTGTAGCCATCTTCCCTGTTTGTCTTGAATGGTTTGGATGACTGACCAACAGCTTTTGACACACAGTCAGCAGCTATGTGGCCAGTCTTGCCACATTTAAAGCACACAGCCTTGGATTTGTCAAATGCCTTCTTTTTTACAGCATTTGAGTTCCCCTGCAGCATTTTTCTACCAAACCTTTTCTTGTTAAACCTTTTGACAAGCATTGCAATCATTTGCTCATCATCAAGTTCAGCAAGATCGTCACCGTCTTCCTCTTCAGACATCTCTTCCCTTTCATCATCAGCCTATTGATCAGGTTGTGTGAACACATCACATACCTGACTAACAGGTTGTCTCACGTTGGCCACTAAGGCAGCACCTCTCTTAGACATTTCCAAGGCATTTCTTTTCTGTTGCCTTGACTGCTCATCATTCAGTAGGGATCCATATAAGTTTACAAGATCCATACCTTTAATGGTGCCTGAATTTCTCAAGATGGTAGAAAAGTAGTTCCATTCTTCAGGCAGGATGTCCAAGAACTTGTTCACCAGAGTCAGGTTGTCCTTTGTGATCCCAACAACTTTGAGATAATTGATAAGAGCAGTGAACCTGGTGTAGGTTTCTATGAGTGACTCCTTTGGTTTTGCAAAGAAGAGTTCATACTGTCTAACAAGATTGTTGATCCTGTTATCCAGTGTGATTGTGGGACCATCATAGACGGTACACAAAGTATCCCACAACTCCTTTGCATTCTTCATCTTCTCAACCTGTTTGAACACATCATCAGGAAGAGAAATGACCAGGTTATTCCTGGCTTTTGCATCTAGAGAAACCAGTATTTTGTCTTCATCAGACCATTAAGCTATGGCCTTCTCAAAGGTTCTGATTTCAGAGGCAGCTCCTTCAACAGCAGGAGTGATAGTAGTAACAGAAGTTGGCACATAGGGACCTTCCATTACTATCTCTGGCAGTTGTACGTCCAGATTTTCTAAATAGAGCATCACTCTGCACTTCCAACCAGAGAAGTTTTGATGATTGAACTTTGGGGGTCTGGCCATTTGTTAGGGACAATATTTGTAGAGCTGAAATGAATATTACTTTTAATAATTGTGTTCATCTCTAAGGGGGAGAATGTTGGAAATAAACAATAGAGATGAAACAATTATATTGTATATAATTGTAAATAATAAATAGTTTAGGGGTTGTTTGTGTAAATACTTAATACTTGTGTATTAAGTATAAATAGGAATGATATGTGCACTGTTGAAGTATAAATCTAAGATTACACACACACATATGGATCTGATTTAGAGAGAAAGAAGGATTGCTTTGCAAGAAAGCCGAAACCTCCAATGTAATATTTTCTCTCTTAATCATTCAATAGATTGTGTTTGATTGATAATTGTTCATATGAATTGTGTTGTATATGTTTGAATTGCATGAAATATGAATTCACAATTGGTATCAGAGCCAGGTTTGGCTGATTTTTGAGTGATTTTGAATGAATTAAAATCTGAAATTCTAAAATTTGAAAAACACTGTTACATTTTTTTTGGTTCGAAAATCAGAAAATTCAAAATGGTTTTTGATGTTGTGGATGAAAGTGTTTGATTTTTGGATCGAGTGTAGAGTTTTTAAAGACGAATCTGAGGATTTAAGTGTCAAATCATAACTCCAAACACATAAATTTTAATTTTGATTTTTCTGAATTATTGAAAAAGTTTGTGTTCTTGAAGTTTTTGATTAATTTTTGGTTTTTAATCGAAAATTGGATAAAGTTGTTTCACAAAAGTTGTTTCTGTGTGAAAAACGAATCTTCGTTGTTAATTTCAGATCAACTCATGAATTTTTATTAAATTTTTTGAATCTGAACTTGTTTTTTGTTGAAAAATGATGAAACTCGGGCAAAACTAAGGTCATAGTGTAAATCGAGTTTTACAAAGAAGTCAATCGAGTTGATCAAAGAGTTATTCGAGAAAGTTTATGTTTTATTCGAGTTGATCAAAGACTTATTCGAGAAAGGATATGTTTCATTCGAGTTTTATAAACTTATCACCCGAGAAAACATAAGTATCAATCGAGTTTCATAAGGATTCATCCGAGTTTAGTCTTTAATCATTCGAGTTTGATCCTTTCATCATTCGAGTTTGATACTTCATCATTCGAGTTTCATCAAGCTTATTTGAATTTCATTCTCTTTCAATCGAGTTTGATTGTGTTTCATTCGAGTTTCACACTTAACCATCCGAGTTTAATACTTTATCATTCGAGTTTCATTACTCTTCACTCGAGTTGAGTCCTTATTCATTCGAGTTTCATCATACTTTTGACTATTTGACCTTAGCTGCTTAAATTGGTCATAACTTTTGACTGGAACATCGTTAGAAGGCCTACCATACGTCAAATCGAAGCTTGAAAAGAGATCTACATTTCTAGAACAGGCATAGCCGGTTCGGTAAATTTTCGAGGTCCAATTCCACTCCAGAAAAAAGTTATGGGCATTTTTCTGCAGAAAATCTAAAATTTCAACGTCAAAAAGTCAAATCAGAGCTGATTTTTAACAAATTAATCATTCAAGATTCAGTTTTATTCAATCAAGATTCATTCAATGTAACATCCTCGGATTAAAATTATTATAATTGAAGTTTATTAAGTTTAAATTTGTAAGTTAAGTTGATTTATGAAAGTTGGTTGCTATTTTGAGAAATTATGAAGCTTTGGAATTTTGAATTATTATTATGATTTATAATTGTTAGTAAGGGTAAAACTAAGACAAACTCAGTATTTATTGGAACCGGATAAGTTAAGGGGCTAAAAGTGTCAAAAGTTGAAATTATGGAATAAAAGGCCCTTAGTCTTTCATTTTGAACTAACTCACTCTCTCTCTACAACTATACTCTCTCGGCTCTCTCTCTCTCTCTAAAAATTTGAAGATCATCAAAGATTGGATTTTGAAGCTGAAAATCTGGAATAAGATTGCATTCAAGGAACTAAAACATCTGCAATCATCGAATTAAGGTAAACATTTCATCAACACTACGATTTTGATGGTTTTTGGGTTCGGTTTTGATAAAAACCGAAAATTAGATTTGGAGTTGAAGATGTTGATGCATGTAATATATTGTTATGGATTTATCTAAATCTAGTGTATGAGATGCTATATGTTAAATTTCAGCTTCTGAATCAACCTCTAAGAATGATTTTCAGAGAATTGTGTGTGTTCTTAGTGTGTGTGTTCGACGGGTAGAACAAAAAGAGCAAAAATGGGTGTAATTTGGTACATAAAGGTGTTAATATTAGTGTTAAAAGTGTTGAAAATAGATGTATTTTAGTTGGCATAATTTATTTCATGCAAGGAAATAAGTACAAAAATGATGGGATTAAATCTGGAAAATATATAAAACTGCACAAGTTCGAATACAGTAGATCCGAATTCGGATCCGAGAAGAACTCGGATCTGGTCCGAATTCGGATGGGTCCGAACCTCTGATGTACAAAACAGAAAATATTTACAAGTGTTGTAATTCGGATGTGTCCGAATTCGGATGTGGTCCGAAGTTAGCATGAGGTTCGAATTCTAATTAATGGTCCGAATTTGACCATTATCCGAAATTGTATTGGTCCGAATTTACAAAAGATCCGAATTGGGACTTATATGTATGTGGATCGAATTGGGAATCATGTGGGATCCGAACTGGGGTCCGAATTCGGGTGGGATCCGAATTCGGACATGGATCCGAAATTGGGATCAAAAATGGTAAAAACTTATAAAAAAATTAAGTTTTATGGAATTAAACAAGATATTAACACAATGTGTTGTTACAAATGACTTACAGGTCCCTTGTGGTGTTGTTTAACCCACAGTGGGGTACTTGGTTGATCCGGTTGAAATTCCGAGGAGAAATAAAATTTGATTAAAGATAAAAACGCACCCACTGTGAGTACCTTTGATTTTTAACATGTCTGCATCTGCTTTATGTTTGCATTGCCTGCTGAGGCCTGTTGTTTCATGTTCGTTTGGCATTCTACTAACATGCGTTTATGTTGATGCACATTCATATTTGTTGCATGTCCGTTCATTTGTTGTGCATCCTTTCGATGGACCTGCGTGGTCGCATCTGTACTCTGATGTTACTGTGCTATATGACCAAGAGTTTGACACCTCTGTGGTCAGGATAGACAGTAGGTCATCCCCGATGTAATGTCTGCCTCAGATGGTTGGTTGTTCTTATGCCGAGTGTCAGCTCGAAGGAGCTGCGGCTCAGGTTTGCGTATCTGGGATACGTGTGGAGTATACGGTATGTGTTACCGCGGATACTCTGGGGGCATCATAAAGATTTGTAGAATGTGTGAAAATCATCTGGTATTCACTAAGCTTTAGCTTACCCTTTCAGTTGTTATATTTTTACAGGAAAAGGGAAATCCGCTGCGGGACCATCTAGCTAGGAAATCTATTGAAGTGATTGAAGATTTCTACCGTTTTCTTTGGTATTTGGATTATGGAATTATTGTTGTAATAAATTTGGGATAATGTAAAATGTTTGAGTATGTAGACTTAGACATGTAACCTTGTAGCACCGTAGGGTGTTAGATTCAGTTGTAATACTTTAAATTTATGTACTTTAATGCTTCCGCACTATTATTAAGCTATCAGATCATTATGTTATGTGTTTGTTGGTGATTAATCCTGGGTGAATGGTAATTGGTGGTTAATGTGGCAAGGGTGTCACAGCGTATGGTATCAGAGCAGTAGTTTGAGATTCAAGTGTCCGGGAGGTCTTGGTCTCAAACATTAAGTGTTGACATGTAGTGATGCTAAGTAATGATCAGAACTAAGATAGGTTACGATCTAGTAATCGTAAGAATATTGACTATCATATGGGACAATTGGGTGGTGTCTATAAATAAATGACATGTTACTAAATAAGTTATATGTTTCTTATTTCAGAACATGTCTGGAGGAGGAATGACACCAGAAGAGACGAGAGAAATGATGCTAGCCATGATGGCTGAGCAAAATCGGATGATTCAGGACCAGTTTCGGACTCGAGATGAGGCCGAAGCTAAGCGAAGGGAAGACAAAAGGAAGAATAAGGAAAGAGAGGGAAACGATGACGAGCAAGGTGACAACACTGGGTCATCTAATAAGCCCAGGGGTTGTCGTTTCAAGGACTTTAAGGGAAATGGAGCCGTTGAATTTACTGGGTTGGGGGATGCTGTTACTGCACTGGAGTGGATAACAGCTACAGAAAGGACTTTCCGAATCAGCGATTGTGCTGAGAAGGATATGGTCCGATTCGCTACTGCCATGTTCACCAAAGACGCAATAATGTGGTGGAACTCGATGGTGAATGCGTTAACCTTGGAAAGAGTATCTGTTATGACATGGGCTGAGTTTACTGATATCTTCACTCAGCAGTACTGCCCGGCCGATGAGCGCCGAAGATTGGAGGCTAAATTTATGACGCTGATTCAGGGGACTAAGTCTGTGTCCCAGTATGCCGTAGAGTTTACGAGGCTGAGTTTGTTCGCGCCTCATCAAGTGGATACCGAGGAAAGGAAAGTGACCAGGTTTGAGGCTGGTCTTGATTTGGAAATCCGGAGGGTGATGAGCAATGTACGCTACCCCACATTTGCTGGTTTGCTGGAGGCCGCCAGGAATGTGGAACAGATCTTGGGTATGTCGGGATACGTGATGGGGTCCGCTGCTGCTTCAGTCAACCCAACTCAACCTTCACCACCGAAACGCCAACGCGAAGGAGGCTACTCTGGTTCTTCACGATCATCACAGTACTCGCCGCAACAGTCTTATCGCCGACAGTCTAGTTCTTCTGGTCGCGCACGTGCTTACTCTATCAACACCGAGCCGCAGTATTGTAACAAGTGTCATCTGGAACACTTCGGTAAGTGCACCAGCGGGCGTGCGTGTTTTTGCTGTGGAGAGTTGGGCCACTTTCAAAATGAATGCCCACGGAGATCTGATGCTTGCCATAAGTGTGGAGTATGGGGGCACTATAGTCGGAATTGTCGAAAGAATACCCCAGCAGTTGCTGCTCCAACATCCACACGATCTTCAGGAGGTTCAAGCGGCGGTTCAGTTAACCGAGGTCGGGGTCAGTCGCAAAGGGCACCGGCTCGTGCATTTCAAATCACTGCAGAGGAGGCTAGGGAAAACCCGGAGGTGGTCACGGGTATGTTTATTGTAAACTCTTTGCCTGCAAGAGTATTATTTGACTCGGGTGCCAATAGGTCGTTTGTATCTACTATGTTTGCACGACAACTTGCCATGCCCTTGTCTAAGCTATCTGCTGTACTAGATATTGAAACTGCTAGTAATACTCTAGTTAAAGTAGATCATGTATACCGAAACTGCACCTTAGTGATTGAAGATGTAGTCTTCAATTTGGACTTGATTCCGATCGAGTTTAGTGAATTTGATGTGATTATCGGGATGGATTGGTTGATAGAGAACGAAGCCCATATAGTGTGTAAGAAGCGTATGATCAAGATAACTACTCCGGAGGGGCGTGAGATCTGTATTTATGGGGATAGGAGAAGTGGGGATCTGTGTTTGTTGACTGTTGCAAAAGCTCGAAAGCTTGTTGCAAAGGGATGTGACGCTTACTTGGCATATGCTATAGATGCCAAGGCTGAGAAGAAGACGTTGGCCGATGTGCCTGTTGTTTCACAATTCCCGGATGTGTTTCCGGAAGACTTGTCTGGCGTGCCGCCTGAGAGACAAGTGGAATTTAGAATTGATCTGATCCCTGGAGCTGCACCGGTAGCTCGTTCTCCTTATCGCCTTGCCCCAACTGAGATGAAAGAGATGATGACACAACTTCAGGAGTTGTTGGACAAGGGTTTTATTCGACCAAGTTCATCGCCGTGGGGAGCTCCGGTGTTATTTGTTAAGAAGAAAGATGGCACCATGAGGATGTGCATCGATTACCGGGAGCTGAATAAATTGACAATCAAGAACAAGTATCCGCTGCCGCGGATAGATGACTTGTTTGACCAGTTACATGGAGCTTGTGTGTTTTCTAAGATTGACTTGAGGTCGGGATATCATCAGTTAAAAGTTAGAGAGGAAGATGTGCCTAAAACAGCTTTTAGGACACGTTACGGGCATTACGAGTTCTTGGTTATGCCTTTCGGGTTAACCAATGCCCCGGCTGTCTTTATGGATTTGATGAACCGAGTTTGCAGACCGATGTTGGACAAGTCGGTAATTGTTTTTATAGATGACATTTTGGTGTATTCAAAGTCTGAAGCCAAACACGCTGATCATCTAAAAGAGTTACTGGAATTGTTAAGAAAGGAAAGGTTGTATGCCAAGTTCTCATAATGTGAGTTTTGGCTGCAACAGATTCAATTTTTAGGGCATGTGATATCGGGGGCCGGAATTTCTGTAGATCCGGCTAAGGTAGAAGCGGTAAGGAATTGGGAGCCGCCTCGCTCAGCTACGGAAGTCAGAAGTTTCCTTGGGCTGGCAGGCTATTATAGGAGATTCATTAAGGACTTTTCAAAGATTGCAGTCCCTTTAACGATGTTAACAAAGAAGAATGCACCGTTTGTATGGGAAACTGTGCAGCAGGAGGCGTTTGATATTTTGAAAAAGACGTTAAGTGAAGCACCGATACTTGCCCTACCAGAGGGTAATGAGGACTTTATGGTATACACGGATGCTTCGAAGTTGGGACTTGGTACGGTATTGATGCAACGTGGAAAAGTTATAGCTTATGCTTCGAGACAATTAAAGCAGCACGAAAAGAACTACTCGACTCATGACTTGGAGCTGACTGCAGTTACGTTTGCGTTAAAATTGTGGAAGCACTATCTATATGGGACTAAGTGTCAGTTATACACTGACCATAAGAGTTTAAAATACATATTTAGTCAGAAGGAACTCAATATGAGGCAGAGACGTTCGATGGAACTTATAAAGGATTACGATTGTGAAATCCTTTATCATCCCGGAAAGGCTAACGTGGTAGCCGATGCTTTGAGTCGCAAAGCATATGCCAAGGATTGCTGTTACATGTTGACATCTACTATGTTAACATCCACTATTATTGATGATGTCAAGGCCGCTCAAGAGGAAGCCTTGAAAGACGAGAATGTTGGTACTGAAGATATAAGAGCACAGATTAAGGATATGGAAACAAGTGAATCAGGTTTGAAAGGTGTATATGGGAGAATCTGGGTGCCAAAGTATGGAGGCATGAGAAATGTGATAATAGAAGAAGCTCATCAGTCAAAGTTTTCTGTACATCCCGGGAGCACAAAAATGTACAACGAGCTGAAAGCAGACTTCTGGTGGCCCGGATTAAAGAAAGATATTGGACAGTACGTGGAGAGATGCCGAACCTGTCGGTTAGTGAAAGCCGAACACCAGCAGCCTTACGGTAGTTTGCAACCGCTTCCCATCCCGGAATGGAAGTGGGAGCATATCACGATGGACTTTGTCACGAAGTTGCCGAAGACTAGGCGTCAACACGATGCAGTTTGGGTCATAGTGGATCGGTTGACTAAGTCCGCACATTTTATACCGATAAGAGAAAGTTACTCCTTAGAAAAGTTGGCTAAAATTTATATGGACGAGATTGTTTCTAGGCATGGAGTGCCTAAGTCCATAGTATCGGACCGGGACAGCCGGTTTACTTCAAATTTCTGGTCGGCACTACAAGAAGGGTTAGGGACAAGGATAGCAATGAGTACAGCTTACCGCCCGCAAACTGATGGTCAGAGTGAGCGGACCATCTTAACGCTTGAAGATATGATGCGGTCGTGTGTGTTAGACCTCGGTGGCAATTGGGACGATCATTTGCCACTGATCGAGTTTTCATATAACAACAGTTACCACGCGACGATCAAGAAAGCGCCGTTTGAGGCATTGTATGGGAGAAGATGTAGGACTCCTACATGTTGGAGGGAAACCGGTGAAACGCCGATTGCTGGGCCGGCATTACTACAAGAAACGAATGAAAAGATTCAGTTGGTGAGACAGAATATGAAGGCGGCCCAGGATCGCCAGAAAAGTTATTACGACAGGAGGCACAAGCCAATCAGTTTCGATATAAATGATTGGGTTTATTTGAAGGTGTCACCTATGAGGGGTGTTACACGTTTTGTAAAAAGAGGAAAGCTGGCTCCAAGATTTGTTGGGCCATTTAAGATAATAGAAAAAGTTGGAAACCAGTCATATCGTTTAGAGTTGCCGGAAGAAATGTCAGGCATACACCCGGTATTCCATGTGGGAAATCTCAGGAAGTCATTCACTGCCGAAAACGAAGATTGGGCAGATCACACTGAATTGCAAATCGATGAAAGGCTCCGGTATGTTGAAGAGCCGGAGTGTGTGTTAGACACGAAAGTGAAGAAATTGAGAAGTAAAGAGATAGAGATGGTGCTTGTTCGTTGGAAGCATCACAAAGGAGCAAATCATACGTGGGAGCCTAAGTCTGAGATGTTGAAGAAATACCCGAAGCTGTTCGAATCCGAGTAACTTCGAGGACGAAGTTGAGCGTGGTGGAGCCCATGCTGTAACATCCTCGGATTAAAATTATTATAATTGAAGTTTATTAAGTTTAAATTTGTAAGTTAAGTTGATTTATGAAAGTTGGTTGCTATTTTGAGAAATTATGAAGCTTTGGAATTTTGAATTATTATTATGATTTATAATTGTTAGTAAGGGTAAAACTAAGACAAACTCAGTATTTATTGGAACCGGATAAGTTAAGGGGCTAAAAGTGTCAAAAGTTGAAATTATGGAATAAAAGGCCCTTAGTCTTTCATTTTGAACTAACTCACTCTCTCTCTACAACTATACTCTCTCGGCTCTCTCTCTCTCTCTCTCTAAAAATTTGAAGATCATCAAAGATTGGATTTTGAAGCTGAAAATCTGGAATAAGATTGCATTCAAGGAACTAAAACATCTGCAATCATCGAATTAAGGTAAACATTTCATCAACACTACGATTTTGATGGTTTTTGGGTTCGGTTTTGATAAAAACCGAAAATTAGATTTGGAGTTGAAGATGTTGATGCATGTAATATATTGTTATGGATTTATCTAAATCTAGTGTATGAGATGCTATATGTTAAATTTCAGCTTCTGAATCAACCTCTAAGAATGATTTTCAGAGAATTGTGTGTGTTCTTAGTGTGTGTGTTCGACGGGTAGAACAAAAAGAGCAAAAATGGGTGTAATTTGGTACATAAAGGTGTTAATATTAGTGTTAAAAGTGTTGAAAATAGATGTATTTTAGTTGGCATAATTTATTTCATGCAAGGAAATAAGTACAAAAATGATGGGATTAAATCTGGAAAATATATAAAACTGCACAAGTTCGAATACAGTAGATCCGAATTCGGATCCGAGAAGAACTCGGATCTGGTCCGAATTCGGATGGGTCCGAACCTCTGATGTACAAAACAGAAAATATTTACAAGTGTTGTAATTCGGATGTGTCCGAATTCGGATGTGGTCCGAAGTTAGCATGAGGTTCGAATTCTAATTAATGGTCCGAATTTGACCATTATCCGAAATTGTATTGGTCCGAATTTACAAAAGATCCGAATTGGGACTTATATGTATGTGGATCGAATTGGGAATCATGTGGGATCCGAACTGGGGTCCGAATTCGGGTGGGATCCGAATTCGGACATGGATCCGAAATTGGGATCAAAAATGGTAAAAACTTATAAAAAAATTAAGTTTTATGGAATTAAACAAGATATTAACACAATGTGTTGTTACAAATGACTTACAGGTCCCTTGTGGTGTTGTTTAACCCACAGTGGGGTACTTGGTTGATCCGGTTGAAATTCCGAGGAGAAATAAAATTTGATTAAAGATAAAAACGCACCCACTGTGAGTACCTTTGATTTTTAACATGTCTGCATCTGCTTTATGTTTGCATTGCCTGCTGAGGCCTGTTGTTTCATGTTCGATTGGCATTCTACTAACATGCGTTTATGTTGATGCACATTCATATTTGTTGCATGTCCGTTCATTTGTTGTGCATCTTTTCGATGGACCTGCGTGGTCGCATCTGAACTCTGATGTTACTGTGCTATATGACCAAGAGTTTGACACCTCTGTGGTCAGGATAGACAGTAGGTCATCCCCGATGTAATGTCTGCCTCAGATGGTTGGTTGTTCTTATGCCGAGTGTCAGCTCGAAGGAGCTGCGGCTCGGGTTTGCGTATCTGGGATACGTGTGGAGTATACGGTATGTGTTACCGCGGATACTCTGGGGGCATCATAAAGATTTGTAGAATGTGTGAAAATCATCTGGTATTCACTAAGCTTTAGCTTACCCTTTCAGTTGTTATATTTTTACAGGAAAAGGGAAATCCGCTGCGGGACCATCTAGCTAGGAAATCTATTGAAGTGATTGAAGATTTCTACCGTTTTCTTTGGTATTTGGATTATGGAATTATTGTTGTAATAAATTTGGGATAATGTAAAATGTTTGAGTATGTAGACTTAGACATGTAACCTTGTAGCACCGTAGGGTGTTAGATTCAGTTGTAATACTTTAAATTTATGTACTTTAATGCTTCCGCACTATTATTAAGCTATCAGATCATTATGTTATGTGTTTGTTGGTGATTAATCCTGGGTGAATGGTAATTGGTGGTTAATGTGGCAAGGGTGTCACATTCAAATTTTCATAAGTCCATAAAAGATCTTGGAAGTTCATTTTTCTGCAATTCATAATGATGTTTGAACAATTTTCAAAGTCTGAGCTGATTGTCAAACTTACTGAATCTGAAAAGATTCGTAAGAACAATTACGACATTCTCGTTCAGTTAAATACTGATAAACATTTGGCGTTACGTGATGTACAAATACTGAATGAAGAAATTCAAAACTTAAAAGAAAAACAAAACTCTGAGAGTTGTGCTCATCAATTGAAAATATCTGAATTACTTAAAGAACTTGATGAGCTGAAACAAGAAAATTTTTAGAATGCAACTCAACTGAAATATCTTTTTCCTGAAAGATCTGATCTTTACAAGAAAGTTCAGGATCTTGAAGATACACTTTGTAAGACAAAACCAACTGATCAGAATTGTATTTTAAACAAAAATGAAGAAATTTTTGCTCTTCAACAAGAGTTGTCTTTAACTAAAGATTTGATTGAGAAGGAAAGACATGAGTTCTTACTTAAAGAACAAGATTTTAAATCAAAATCTGAATTGTTTGAAGATGAAAGACAAATGTTCTTAATCAAAGAACAATCTTTTAAATCTGATTACCAATCATTTGATCATGACAGAAATTCAAATTTAGTCATTATCAAAAGTTTGGAAGATCAGATACTTCATCTTACAAAACAATTACATGTGTTTACTTCATCAACTGAGTCAAAGGTTAAGACCCCTTCTTCAGTGTGTTTAAAATCCAATATTAATCACTCTGGTTTGTCTTCTGCAAGTGAAGTGAATCTAACTAACTCTGCTAAGTTTGATTCTTCTTCAGATCTTAAACTTAAGTATCTGTTAAAGATACACAGCGGCAAAGATAAAATTGTTGAACAACTTCCGGTCAAGATTTACACCGGTGAATCTTCGAAGTCAAATTTTCTTAAAGTTTCTGAAAATACTGGTCATTCTAATCAGAAAACAAATTCACAGAAAAATACCAAGTATTATCAGAAACAGGCAAGAACCGGACAGTTATTCAAAAAGAAGAGTTCGCAAAAGTCTGATCATTCAAATTCAAGTTTCTTTAGAAATTCAGATATTCAAATTTATCATACTCAAAGAAAATTGTTTTCTGCGTTTGAAAGAGAAGCTGATAGTTATAACATGCAATGGGTACCTAAAACCAAGTACAAGTGGGTACCAAAACCTGTTTTGAAATGGGTACCCAAGAGCGCTAACAAGTCTGGATCCAAATCTGTTTGGATACCAAAGACATCTTAAATTTTGCAGGTTATAGGTTTCATATCATTTCAGATAAGGACCCGTTCTTCATTTCAATAGGCTCTTGATTACATCAGATCAAGACCCGTGTTTCAACTCAATATGGTTTTTGGTCATATCAGACTAGAACCCGGACTTCATCTCAAGAGGCTTCTACTCACATCAGAGTAGAACCCGATCTTCACTGAAATTGGATTTTGTTCTTTTCAGTACAGAACCCAAGCTTATGCTTTTCAGTTACTTCAGACTGAAACCCGAGCTTCTGCGACAAATGGATTCTAATCACTTCAGATTAGAACCCGAGTCTGAAAGACAAATATTTCTAAAGGAGATTGTACTTGCTAAAACCACAAACAGAGCAAGGAAATTCGTTCCACTTCAAAGGTTTATTCAGATTCTTATCCGAGGACTCTTAAGGGCTAATGAAAATATTCCAAAGAGAGCCAATTCTCAAAGATGCCCAGACTATGTTATGATGAGTTTACATGAAGTACCGGACTCTCCGAATGCCAACATAATGCCAATCCCAGAGTCATTACTCAAATATGCTGATCAAGAGAGTGAAAATGTGAAATTGTATCGAATAGATCATGCTCCGATAGAGACCCAAGAACCGGGTTCTCTTAGCCCAGGAGCTTTAAGGATCGAGGAACCTCAGCAAGGGGCTGAAGTTCAGGTTACCCAGTCTGTGTCTGAGGGAGTAGGAAGTGTGAGGGGTGGTGAGGTAGAAGCAGAAAAGTAAGATTCTGAGAAGACATTATCTGATATTCAAGAAGGAGAGGGAGAAGGAGCTGATGATGATGATGATGATGATGATGGAGGTGATCATCATGAGGGAGGAGGTTTGATGATTGACATAGTACAGATCGCTGAACAGAGTGTGAGGGAGGTCCAAAGCCCAGAAAGCCGGGAAATAGCTACATCTGCTGTTAGCTCTCCTATGAGAGTTAGCATTGAACAAGTCAGTATCCCACTGACGACAGCACACCTTCCTATCCACTCAGTCTCCTCTCAACAGGAGATTGTTTCATTTGAACACCGGGATGAAACACATGATCTATCCGAAAGTCACTTGGACTTGATGGATATTGAAACAAGTACACAACTGCCCGTGTGTACGACTTCATTTGAATCACAAAGTCTAGATCCTATGCACTTTAGGACACTTGAGTCAACTTCATTCGTTGAAGTAAGTGTGGCTGAACTTAGTGTTTCCATCGGAACACCCTTAGTAACGGAAGCATTTGTTGCTCCGTCACTTGAAGAGGGTGGAAGTCCAGTCAGAGAAACGCAAATACCAACTCTGAGCACTGGCCACACAGAAGTTCTTTTTACAAGTTCGACTGTTGTGTCAACTGGAAGTCTACGTGACCCAGTGGTGAGTTTATCCCCTTTTGTTACAGAGTCAACCTTGACAAGTGCACTGAATGCAGCTGTGTCTGGTGTCAATTTGCATGTTTCTAATCAGTTAGCGGAAGTAATGGCTCAAATGACGAATATTCAGAAATTGTTAAAGGGGAAAGATGTTGCAGAGGAGTCTGTCAAACAAACTGACTCAAAGCAAGATATAGAAGAGTTGAAGGAAGAGTTGAAGGATTTTGTTTTTGAACAGTTTGATGAGATGCGAGAACGTATGATCAGCCTGGAAAATACTGTGGTAACTGCGTTGGGTAATCTTTCTGAACGAGTAGCTGCAGTGGAAGAGACCTGCAAGGCTCAAGCTTCCTCGTCAAAGAGAAAACATGATGAGCATGACGAAGACTCCGATGATGCACCTCATGAGGGGGAGAAGAGGAGAAAGCTTGATCAACCGACGCCAGGGATTTTAATGCTGACATATCCAGAGAAGGAGCCAGAATCTCAAGGGAAAGAAGCCGGAGGATCCAAACAGTCAGCTGGTGAACAAAGAGAGATGGGATTGATTCTTTATGAAGATGTTCCAGTTCCTTTGAACACTCAGCCTGATATCTATCAATTTGTTGAATATATTGATTCTGAGGAAGATGTACAAGAAAAAGAGAAGGAGCTGAGTATTCTAGAGATAGGAGAAGGAAGAGAAGAGTATATTGAATTGTCTGAAGATGATGACATAATTGCATAAACTGATGTTGACTTTAGAGCTGAAAGAATAGAAGAAGAGGAGGTGTTAGTTGAAGAAATCATGAAAGATGTTGAATCAACACCAACGGTTGAAAAGCCTGAGGTAGTTGTACAGATTAAGGAAGAATTTGAGGAGTTCCCTATTGAGAGCAGTATCGCTCAAGAAACAGTTGTCTTAAATGAAGTGGAAGTGATGGACAGATTCTTTAATGAATTTGTACTTGCTGATGAGTCAAAGAAGCAACACAGATTAAGATTTCAAGCACAACAAGTGGTGCAGAGAGAAATTCAAGATATGTTGACTTTGTTGAATAAAGATGAGATAAGTAAGAAAAAGGTGAAAAAGCTTGAACTACCAGAGAACAGGTCTGCTGAGTTCATAAGGAAAAGAAATAAGATGCCGTACATTGAAGACATTTTAGAGAAACGGATCTTTTGTAAAAAGCAAGCTCCTTGCTCATTTCACAAGTTATTCCGAGTCTTAGAGCCGAACATGCCCAATCTGGTCAACTATGCAAGTTTCTTAAGAAACAAGACTCAAGAGGTTGAGAAGGTGAAGAGTGACTTCAGGATAGTAGATCTGGTGATGATTGAAAAGGAAAGATTTGTTAAGATTTTTTATCCGAAGTTTACTGTAACCAGGTCTGATGGAAACACATATGTATTCACAGAAGCTGACATGTTCAACATGCACTTGGTCGATATTGAAGATCTTTTTGACGAACTGTGCATGAATAAAAGGAATGAACATTGTAGATTTGCACTGAAGACATTGTTTCATTTTATGCATACCAAACTGGTATTAATGTCAGTACAAGATCTACAGATTGGAGTTGAGAGAGGCATGAGGAAGATAAACATGACTGCACCTCACAGAGATATTAAATTTGCTGGTGAGCTTAAAGAGTTTCAAGTTATAATGGTGAAGCATCCAACTGTCATGTACAAAGATAGAAATAAAAGATTGAGAGCTATGAGAAGTGTTGAACTGAATAAGTTTTCTGATGGAACGTTGATTAAGGTGATGAATGGTCTGAAAGGCAAGCTGGCAGCAGATCAAAAGAGGAAGACAAAGAAAGGGGCTTTATCAGTTAACGATCGAAAACTCATGGTCGAGTTTATTTCTAAAATTGAATGGAGGCTGTCAGATCGGAAAAGTATTAGAAGATTTGAACAGAAGCTGGGCTTGTCAACTTGAAGACTTTGCTACTTTCATCAAAGGGGGAGATTGTTGGAATATGTTTTAGTTGATGAAATACCAAAGTCTAGGGACTTAAAGTGTAATTTCCTTATAGTTTGTAATTTTGTATAAATAGTCATGTTGACTTTCTAGAATGGGTCAGATCTGTCAGATATCACTTTTTGTACGCATTCAATTTAGAGAACAGCTCTGTACGAAGAAGAATATTCAGTTCATCATTTTGTAATCATCAAGTTCTTTAATCAAATCATTCGGTCAGTATTGATTAAATTCTCTGTTCTTATTAACTGCATCTAATTGATTGAATTGGTAGAAACTACTTTTCACACCATTGAACCATTGTCATAGTAAGAGGAGGAACTTGCAGCACTGTTGTCCATGAGAAAGTAGGGAGAATGAGAGATCTCGAGTCGACACACACTCTATCTGCTCTGATACCAGTTGTAGGTCCCAAAAGGTTTCCCTAAAGTATTGTTCTAAGCTGTAGAGGGGGGGTGAATACAACTAATAAAATTCAATACTCTTTTCTCAATGTTTGCGTATATTATTAACAAGTGTTAATTACAAACAAGCTTGACCGCGGAAAGGTCCAAGCTGAGATGACGTATACAACAGTTGTTTCAACTAATCTAAGACACACTCAGACTAGATACAATGAATACACTCACTAAGATGAACTCACTGTTTTTACAAGACACGGATGGACAGCTTGACTATGAACAGCTTAGACACACGTACTGTTATATTCAAGCAGACTTGCATGCATGAAAAACACACTTTAATGCACGATCTGATTTCACACTCTTAGATTTTTCACAATCCTTAGAAGCTTCCTTTTATACTCTCACTGAGAATCTCAGTGAAGCTTTTTCATTGGACAATGAGAAAGTGGGATATCTTTCCAAAAGGACAAAAACCTTTTCTGCACATGTTGATAAAGCAGACTTGTCTTCATGTGGCAGAATCTTTATCTTTTTCCTTTTGTCACTGTTGCATAAGGCTTTAACCAAAAGAGGAATGTCAACTTTGCATCTTTCTTCTTTTGTTAAGGCCATTTTGATATACGAAAAGGTCTGTCACCCTTTTCAGATACCTGTTTGTCTTCATGTAACAGAACAGCGTAGGCAGGCTTTTGCAGTTACTGTTTTCCACTTTGTCTTCGACTTGTAAACTGATCTTGTAGCCAAAAACAATACATGAGGACTTGGAAACATATTCCATAAAGTTTTTAGCCTGTTCACAAAGAACAAGTTCTGTTCACAAAGAACAAGTTCTGTTCACAAAGAACAAAACACTTAGAAGCTGTCCAAGCTGCTCAACAGAACAGAGCAGCGTAGACAGTTTATGTCCAGCTTGTTCAGCAGACAGAAGAGCTTGGACAATCTGTCTTTGTTGCAACGAATGCAACAGGGTAAACAGTTTTGGGGTGATATTGCAAATCACTTTTCAGGTTTCAATAAGGCATAAACAGGCCTTAAATTATACCTTCAAGTGCATCAAACAGGTTTGATTAAAAATCTCCCCCTAAGATGTAGAGCAGGTTTGACTGAGGCCTTTTTGTTCCTAACACGATCTTTATCCTATTCTTCCGTCCGTTTCCTCGCAAGCCTCTGCTTTTGTCTCCATGGTTTCCGCTTCCACCTGACACCGACGTCTGGGTCATCCGGGCCCGTTTATTTTATCTTTTTTTAAGAATCGCAATTTTATTTCATGTTCTACGAATAATGTATCGATGTGTCATGTGTGTCAGCTTGGCAAACATTGTCGTTTACCCTTTTCTTCCTCTACTTCAAAAACTTCTATGTTATTTGAATTAGTTCATTCTTATTTGTGGACAGCTCTGGTTTTGAGTAATAGCGGCTTCAAATATTATATATTGTTTTTGGATGATTTCTCACATTTTTTGTGGGTTTTTCCTTTACGTGAAAAAGTGATGTCTTTAAAACTTTCTGTCAGTTTCGAGCCTATATTAATAATCAATTCCAAACTAATATAAAAATTTTTCAATGTGATAATGGGCGTGAATATGATAATAAAGCTATTCACCAACTTTTCCAAACTAGTGGAATACAATTTCGTTTCTCGTGTCCATACACGTCTCAACAAAATGGCAAAGCTGAAAGATCTATCCGCACCATTAATAACATCATTCGCACATCCTTGATTGAAGCACGCCTACCCACTTCTTTTTGGGTTGAGTCCCTACTTAATGTTGTTTACACTCTTAACCTTCTTCCCACCACAACTCTTCAATTCAAAACCCCATTTGAACTTCTGTTCGGATTCTTCCTTTCCTAGAATCACCTTCGTGTGTTTGGCTGCTTATAATACCCTAACACATCTTATACTGCTCCTCACAAGCTTTCTCCTCGATCATATAACTGTGCTTACCTAGGTCCCTCACCAGATCATCGTGGTTATCGATGTCTCGACCTGACTACACAGACTGTGATTACCTCTCGTCATCTCATCTCTTACGAGACACACTTTCCGTTTGCCAATTTTCACTCCCCTCCTTCGACTGAGGAATATGACTCCTTCATTGACGAAACTCCTATTCCTCTCTCCTCCCTCACCCCTTTGCCCAACCCGACTGTCTCTCAATTACCCTCTACTAGATCGACTCAGTCATCCCCCACCACTTCCTCTACGGCTCTTAATACATCCGCCTCGGAGGATTGTTCATCCCTATCCCCCCCAACCATATCATCCTATGGTTACTAGGTCCCAAACTGATCACCTAAAACCACGTCAAATTCTTAATCTCTCTGCCACTTCTGACATTTCTCCAATTCCTCGTTCCACAGCTCAAGCCATTAGAGATCCAAATTGGAAATCAGCTATGGATGCTGAAATGTCAGCTCTTTTATCCAACAAAACATGGGTTCTTGTTCCTCCTCCTTTGCGTGTTAACATTGTCGGATGTCGATGGCTATTTAGACACAAACTTGACAGTACTGGCAAGCTGAATCGGTACAAGGGTCGCCTTGTGGCTCAAGGGTATTCCCAACAATCAGGTCTCGATTTTGATGAAACCTTTAGCCCTGTTGTCAAACCTGTCACCATCCGCACTGTTCTTAGTATTGCTATATCCCGTCAGTGGCCCATTCACCAACTTGATGTCAAAAATGCGTTTCTAAATGGTGATCTGACCGAAGAGGTTTATATGAAACAGCCTCCTGGCTATGTTCATCCACAGTTTCCTAATCATGTTTGTCGGCTTCTTAGGCTCTCTATGGTCTCAAACAGGCACCACAAGCCTGATATCATCGATTTGCCGCCTATATAACTTCCATTGGCTTCATTAGTAGCAAATCCGATCCCTCCCTGTTCACTTTCCACGGTCATGCTGATTCCATCTTTCTGATCTTGTATGTTGATGATATCATCTTGACTGAGTCATCTCCATCTCTCGTAGCCACAGTCATCTCCCGACTCTCGTCTGAATTTGCTATGACTGATCTTAGTCCTCTCTCCTATTTTCTCGGTGTTGCTGCCAAACGCGACTTTTCTGGTTTGTCTCTATCTCAAACTGCGTTTGCTCGCGAAATCCTTGATCGTGCTGACATGTCTTCTTGCAACCCCTGTTCCACTCCCGTGGACACTAAGGCCAAACTGCCCTCAGCAGGTCAACCTGTGTCGGATCCCTCTCTATATCGAAGTCTTGTCGGTGCGTTACAATATCTCACAATCACGCGTCCAGATATTACTTATGCGGTTCAACAAATCTGTCTATACATGCATGATCCTCATGAATCTCATCTCAACGCCTTAAAACGCATCATTTGTTATGTTCAGGGAACTCTATCATATGGTATTCGTCTTCGTCCATCGGTAGTTAATCGTTTGATCTCTTACACTAATGCTGACTGGGCCGGCTGTCCTGAGACATGCCGGTCCACTTCTGAATTTTGTGTTTTCCTTGGTGACAATCTTATCTCTTGGTCGTCCAAGCGTCAACCTGTTGTTTCTCGCTCAAGTGCTGGAGCTCAGTACAGAAGTGTGGCAAATGTTGTTGCTGAGGACGCTTGGATTCGTAATCTCCTCCTTGAACTTCGTTGTCCGTTAAACCGTGCCACCGTTGTTTTTTGTGATAATGTCAGTGCCATGTATCTCGCATCTAACCCAGTACAGCACCAGCGTACCAAACATGTGGAAATCGATTTACATTTTGTTAGGGAACGTGTTGCTCTTGGTCATGTTCGTGTGTTACATGTACCTTCCGCTCATCAGTTTGCAGATATTTTTACAAAAGTTTACCTACATAGTTATTTTTAGATTTCAGAACCAGTTTGAACGTTTGTGAAACGCACGCTCCAACTGCGGGGGTGTGTAAAATTAAATATTTGTATAGTGTAGGGTTCCTTTGTGTAAATATTGTATCTTTATATTGAGAGCTAATGCAATGCATTACTTACGGGGTTTACACAATAACAATACATATCCCAAGTTCATTACCGAGAATTACCAAATTAAACTAGTCTCAATTGCCGTTTTCCCGACTCCCGATTTAAGTTAATTATGGGACCCGAGTACCGTATCATCTTCGACTAATCAAATACCGGTACCAACAATCATAAATTCTCAGACTCAACTCTCTCTCTCTCTCTGTGTGTCTCTATCTCATTAAACACACACACAAATGAGGTGTGTCCGTGTGTGAACCCATTTAAGAATGCAGGGGGAAGAACTTTTCCCTTTTACACAATACATCTCTTCATTCTTCTTCAACTTCGTATTTTACCACACACTCAATTAGTCTTTAATTTTCAAACTACGATATTCATGTCAAATAATAATTCCAATATTATCCAATTAATATTCATATTATATTAACCAATATTAATTATTTAGGTTATTTAGTTATATATCTTTTAGTCATTTCGGATGTTACATGTTAGATGATGTTGGCATCGGTTTGGTTCCCATTTTTCGAACTTCTACAATAAAAAAAAGACTACCTGCAATTTGAAACTTACTAAATATTAAAACCAAGGACAGATGCTTTTGGCACCTGTTTCGGTTTTGATACGTTCTGTTGTTTTCAGTCCAATTTTCAAGTTCGAGTTCTGCATATTCATAGATTTAGATTTATTTTGTTTATAAAATATATTTATAGTATTTAGGTAATTAAACTTAGAAATTCCAAATATCCATCCATTAGTTACGTAGGAATTTCCTATTTTGAGGTAATTTGGTTTTATTGTTTGTATAGTTTTCGTTCCTTCACGGGTAATTGTTAATGATTTTGTTAATTGAGTTAATATTGAAAAAGGGATAATTACAAAAATAGTCATTTATTATATCTTTATTCACTTTTTAGCCATTTTATATACATTTTACCAAAATAGTCACACTTTACGTTACCATATTTACGTAATAGCCACAATTTACGTGATTTGTACTTTTTTTTCATTTTTTAATGCATTACGTTACAAAAGGTGTTTGGTCACGTAAATTGTTGTACTTTACGTTACCAATTTTAAAAGTTTGCTCATTTCCTATAAAAATGTAATCATTACTTTAAGTCTCAAAATTTTATTTTTTATTGTTTAAGTTCCTAAATTATTTTGTCTTATTCAAAAGTGTACATTTGACATGTTTGACCAGTTACCAAACAAATAACCTTAGTTTTTTCACTTGATTGATGACGTGAAAAATCCACCATTTTTCATATATAGGTGATTAAGTTATTGAACTTTTAATTTTATCAGTTGTACTTTACCGGCTAATCCGATAGCCGATCAAAGTTATATACTTTTGAATAAGACAAACATAGTTTGTGGACTTAAACAATTGGAAAAAGAATTTTGGAACTTAATTGAGAATATAAGAAAAGTTGATTGTGAAATTTTAATATTAACATAAAATTAATTACTCATTTTTACCCTTAATTTTTTTTAAAACTCACTATTTCTTTTAAACATTTTTCTTGACTCTCCTAACAGCATTGGTCTTTAAACATCACCAAAAACACAATGATGCAATCAAATAATTATGTAAAAAAAACTTTTGTTTTAAAATAAGATATAAAGTTCCTTGATTTTGATGATTTCGAATCATCATTAACTTTAGGTTTTCGTATGGACGAGTTATTGAACACCCGCCCGTTGTTGCGGGTTCTAAAATATTAATTACAAAATAAATATAAAAACAAATAATAAAATATTTTCCAAACAACGAAACACAACTGAACCAACATCGAAAAATAAAATTGGAAAGCCGATATAGATTCAAGAAGCAAGACAAATGATATTGTTAGTCGGTTCTTATCGTTGGTATTCTAGATATTGCAATGCTAAAATTACAAACAATGTCGTATTAAATCAGATCGGAACCAGAATTAATTAATCAAATATTCATAACCATAATTTGAAATTTTGACATTGATTAGGTTTAATCGTCAGTTTAATTTATTGTTTTTACAATCAAATCAGTTAGATTTATAACGGTAATGTCTCTAATACATCAATTAGAGTTTGTAACGTTATAATAGTAATGCTCAATGTTATATATGATTATATTTAATAAAAAAATCTAAAATTTAAATAGTTACATTTTAATTATAAGACAAATTCATTAGAATTTTGTATTATGCATCCGAACAATAAAGTTTTTTTTATACAATTAAACATAACATAATAGTTTCAAAAGACAACTACAAACATATGTATAATTAAAATCATAATTTTAAGTATGTAATAAAATGTTGTAATAATAATTGTTAAAAGAGAACTAAATGAAAAATTATAAAAAAAATCTAAATTTTAAATAGTTACATTTTTATTATAAAAAAATTTTTATTAGAATTTTGTATTGTGCATCTGATAAATAAAGTTTTTTTTTATAGAATTAAACATAACATAATAGTTTCAAAAGACAATTACAAACATATGTATAATTAAAATCATAATTTTAAATATGTTAGAAAATGTTGAAATAACAATTGTTAAAAGAGAAATAAATGAAAATTTATCAAAATAAAAGGGCTAAATAAAAGATAACACTAAGATGAGGGTGTAATTATGAAAATTTAAAATTAAAATAAAAAAAAAAAGAAAAAAGGGAAAATTGTTTGGTCTCCACTCTCCACCATTACGTAAATGTATGTATATATATATATATATATATATATATATATATATATATATATATATATATATATAGATATATATATATAACAATTGGGGTTTTAATTTTGCATAGTGTGGTCATTTCACATTTTTGACAAAGAATTGGAAGTTTTGAGCCATAGTGGAACGTGAGCGGATATATATAGATATATATAGATATATGATATATATATATATATATATATATATATATATATATATATATATATATATATATATATATATATATATATATATATATATATATATATATATATATATATATATATATATAGGGAGGAGATCCGTTGTGAAAAAGTTATCGTTGTGAACGTTGTAGGGTTGGGTTCATATGAGAATCTCTCTATTTCGTGAGAACGTGAGACGCGACCCACTCTAAAATTCGTGCATCCAATGTATAAATTGTGCATTTGATACTAAAATTAATACATTTGATAAATTTATACATTTCATATAAACATTTACACATCTAATGATATATATGTCCACTTTATGTACGAATTTATCAATTTGACAAAATTTGTGCATTTAGTGTATAATTTAATGAATATAAGTTTTAAAGGTAATTTTAAGGTTAGATTATCATATTTATTAATATTAAATACTAATAATGATTTTAAGTTATAAACATAATTTTAAAATGTGTGCATTTGATGTACAAATTTGTGCATTTTGGAGTGGTTCTCACGAAATTGAGGGTTCTTACCGGAACTCAACCCTACATATATATATATATATATATATATATATATATATATATATATATATATATATATATATATATATATATATATATATATATATATATATATATAATTATATATATAGGGGTTCAATGGAAAACCACAGTGCACCTGAAAACTTATGAAAATCGCACTGCACCACCACAAATGCATCTAATTGCCCGCGTGATGCATCAAAATCTCGCGTGATGCATCAAATTTCCCGCGTGATGCATCAAAATCTCGCGTGATGTATCATCTTATTACGATCATGCCACCACGTTTTTCATGAAATGCACCAAATCCGACGGTATGCGTAGGTTTCCATAGTTTTCAGGTGCATAGTGGTTTTCCATTGAACACACCCCTATATATATATATAGGATATGGATTACGTGAGAAGAAAGTTTCGTTGAGAATAGGTGAGAAGTATTATAGACCAATCATTCACTTTCATAAATAAATTGATGTAATAAAAGAAATTTTGATTTTTGGAAATAACGTAATTGAATGAAGAGTATATTAGTCCAAAACACATAATTTACATATTAAATTTATCTTTTATTAATTTTAGTATTTTAAATCCATTAACCCAATTATATTTTGATTCAATAACCATTTCAATCAACATGATGCTTCAATAACCATTGAATTGAAGTAATATTTTGATTCACTGACCATTAATTCAACATACGATCCATTTCTTTATCAAAAATAATGATCCAGTGTTTAAAACCATGATACACTAAATTTAAATCATAAATTCAACAAATTTACAACATCGATTCAATAACTTTATAATGAATTCACACATGATTATGAGCAAATTCATATTAATACACTGCTTTAACAATACAAAATCACTGATTTAAAAGAACGAAATACATTGATTCATTATCATAAAACATTGACTTGATAACACAAAGTATATTGATTCAGTTACCATAAACGTTGATTCAATAGACTAAGAAAAAAACGGAATTGAAATTTAAACTAACTGATTCACTGATTCTCGAAGACAAAACATACACTGATTCAGCGATTTAGACAATAATTCATTAAAATTACAATATCGATTCAATAAATTTACTACATTAAAATCATACACATCTATAAACAAAATAACCAAAGGTATCAATCCATTACCATGAATTGAGTTATCATCGTCGGAGGATACAGAGACGGGATTGTGAACGAAGAAAACAAATGACGAGAGAATGACGGAGTACGACGTGGCATTCAATCCATTACCATGAATTGGTGGTTCAAATCATGATAAAATTACGATTGACCCTTAAAGTTGGTACAATAATTGGAGATTCCTTTCCTTATCAATTGTTTGTTAAAATACTTCCTAAAATACATATTATATATCTCTGTAAAACTAAAATGTTAAAATGTAATAATAATAATAATTTGACTAATTTACCCCTAATCTTAATTAAGTAAATAATGACATGTGGCACTCTATTGTTTCTTCTCATCCTTCTTACATTAAAGATCTTCTCACATGATCCAACCGATATATGTATGTATGTATGTATGTATGTATATATACATATCTATATATATATATACATATATATATATATATATATATATATATGTATGTATGTATATGTATGTATGTATGTATATATACATATATGTATGTATATATACATATCTATATATATACATACATACATATATACATATATACATATATATATATATACAAATCTAAATACATATATATATATATATATATATATATATATATATATATATATATATATATATATATATATATATATATATATATATTTGGGTTCAAATGAGTACCACTAGTTTTGCGGAGTACCGGAGGTACCTCGCTTAAAACCATTTTTTTTGAAATTTTTTTTGATAATCATGTTTAAATTAATAATATAAGACTATTTGCAAAAAATCACACCTAAACACACACTAGAACTATGTGAAACGTGCAAGTTCACATGAACTGCACTGTTGTGAACGTATGTTCACAGCTAAGCATGTTCACATGAATTTTTTCACGTTCACATGACTTTTAAGAGGCTAGAAAGTGTGAATGTGTGTAATCTTTTACGAATAGGCTTATATTATTTGTATCTAAATTAATATGAAAAAAAATTACAAAAAAAAACTTTTTTTCGGAGCATGTTCACATCTTAAACCCGTGTGTTCACAGGTACTCACGGTACTCTGCATTTTTTAGGTACTCACACGAACCATATTCTATATATATATATATATATATATATATATATATATATATATATATATATATATATATACACACACACACACACACACGGCCGTATACATATATAGATAACCATATATGAGATATATGTGTGTGGTGTGATATATATATACACATAAGGTGTAACCTAATGTGGGGAAAAAGGGAACGGCGCACACACACTTGAAGGTGTGTGTGTGGTGTTCCAAATTCGGCCGTACTAGACACACAATTGTGTGTGTCTTTCCCGTTCTTCGTGTGTTTGATTGCATACCTGGCGCCGCTCGATCGTGTCATCACCGGTGGATACCGAAAGCATCTTATTCGTGCATTCTTGTAATCGAATGCGGATTTTTATTGCTTTCTTGTTTACTTATCTTATGTATACTTTATGATCTGTGTACGGAATTCGTGATTTTAAAAAGCTTCCGTTGTGCATTTAATGTGATTAATGTTTATGTTTTTATGAAAACGATACGAATTCCCAACAATGGGATCAGAGCCACCTCAAGTAACATAATGATAGTATTATTCATGTATTTATGTCCAACGTTATTAAAGTTTCGGTTTTTTTGATTAAAAGTGTTTAAACGGTCGAAATCAATAATTAAAATGTTTAAGGTTTTGGTTTGGCTTGGAGAAAATCGACCAAAGGTTTTGGAAATCCCATGGTGATTCTCGGCCAACCTTGTAGTTTCTCGGAACTCGGGATTTAGAAACCTTAGTTCGTTTTATTTGGTTGATGTTTGATTGTTTGAAATGTTTAATTAATTAAAGTCGAGAACTAAACGTTTCGGTTCGCGAAATCAAACCTAGAGATTTCGGCCATGGGTTGAGACCCATGACCTCTCGGTTATGATGTGGTAGCCGAAGTCATTGATGGTTTATTCCGTCATGTCGTTTAATTCACGGTTAAACTCGAACGATTAAATTAAATGCGTTAAAATCGAATCAATAAATCAAAAGTGTTTGGTTATTAATATTTAAACATTTGTGACTAAATATATAAATATGTTTTCGGTTTTATAAAATTAAAGTAGGAGACTTTATTAGTTTTATAAAATTCACAAATCGGTTTAAATATTATTCGATTCGATAGTTAAACGATTAATTGGAATATGGAAATTGAAATAATCAAAGTGAGTTGATTAAAGGCTTCGATTAATTTCAGCCGTCAAAGGGTTTAATACCCTACTTGTTTTTGGTTCATATGGGTTATTGAACCCGAGTATGAGTCGGTTAACTAAGTTGGTTCGTTTCCGTTTTCCGGTATTTCGTCGTTTAAATTAAATGTTAAGTTTTAATGTTGAAATTAAAATTAATGGTAATTTTAATTTATAAACTAGATTTAGTTTATGCATTTAATATCTAGTTCCATAAAATGCATTATTAAATTAAAGGGAGTTTAATTTAAGGATTCTATTTTCAAATTAATGAAATCATGACTTTGAGTTTCATGCTTGGTCATGGTTTAATGTTTTGAGATTTAATCTCGACATTAACGTTTTTGGTAGAAATTGTTTAAAATCATAAAGAAAGTTTTTTTGTGTTATTTATGATGATCAATTTTCTTAAATCCTTTAATGAAAATATTTTATTGGTAAAAAATTATTCATTTAGAAAATTGACATTTTAAATAAAATTTATTTATTTTGGAAAGGTTTTTTCAATTAAATAATAGTTGATTGATAATTACTTAAAAGAAGTTTAAATTATTTATCAATATTATTTCAAAATAATAACTATATTTATTAAAGGTTGTTTAATAAAAGTTTTTCTTAAAATAGTAAGTTTAAGTTTCAAAGGTGTTTGAATGGTTAATTGAATATTTTAAGAAAAGTATAGTTATGAATCCAAAGATAATGCAAAGATGGAATTAAATTTGAAATTTTTCGGGAAAAAGTTTCTAATTATGGAAAGTGTTCCTAAATTTCGAGTTTACGAACCGTTTTAAATTTAAGAACTATATTGGACATGATTACTTCAATTAATGGTAGATTAATTGGTCTTGGAATTATTTTCATGGCAAGATGAAAATGAATTCTGGATTATTAATATGCTTTGCTGCTTTATTTATGTTTGTGACACAGCCAGGCCTTGAGACCCCTTGTTTGTGATGGTTGTTTGTTTAATCTCAATGTTTGCTATTTTATTATTGGTTACATTTTTGGGAAGGCCTGCATGCCATTGGAATCCCGGGTTTTATGATGTAATCTGTAATAGGTTAGAAAATAGGCAAATGTATTTAGATTAAAATTATGTAAAAAATCTTGGCGAAGATGTCCATCAAGAAGGAGGTCATCCATCAAGGACGCTCGGAAACATCATCGGATGTTGAGGCTAGTGGGAGCTGAAAGAGTTCAACCTTCTTGCCTTGTGTGTTGATTTTGTCCCCTTAGGTTTTGACCTAATTGGTTTGTCCGTATGGCTCTCGGAAACCAATTTAGTTATGGCAAAGCTATGTCACCGTGTGATTGTATGTTTTATTTCTTTATGTTTTATTTATATCTGCGTGGTTGTTGTGACAAAGTAGATAAATAAAAGAAATTAAAACTACAATCATTTTTTATAAAAAAATTAAAGTATTTAAAAGGAAGTTTAAATTGGAAACTTTAATTATTTTATCAGGTGTTAGATATGACATTTTTATGAAATTAGTTTTTCAAATAAAAGGAGATTTATTTTTAAAATGTCATATGATTAAAGAGTTGAATATTCTTAAAACGGGTACATTAACTGGATTGTTTACCAGAATAGGTGGTGTCCAGGACAGCCACGCTAGGGCTATGGTTGTAGGAATTTCCGAGAGGTTTAGAACCGAAAGGATCCTGCCCGCTGACTAACCTGACTGGCCACTAGTTCTTGGTAAGTGACTGGTTATAAACCCAAATTAAAAATCTGACACAACACACCGTCCATATAGTGACACTCACGGTGACCGGTCATCGTAAGTAGGTTCAGCCTTCGTTGGGTGCTTACGCCGCAAACTCGGAGAGCTGTGAGGTAAGCACTGCGGATCCTAAGTGAGACTTGGGCCAGTGACTTGCAATTGTTATATGGTGTGTGTCAGTGGTGGTTCCTCAGTAAGACTGTTGCCCAAGGTGTGGATGAGATTAAACATGATCAATTTAAGAAATTGAAAATCTCATAAGATCTAAGAGTTGCAAAGGGGTTGTAATTGGTAATAAGTTGCCTGCCTGAGTAGCTTATTCATGTAGGTTCAACCTCCGTTGGGTGCATGAATAAGTAAAATGGTTCTTAGGATTAATA
>JAANYP010001410.1:0-16313 GCA_020465985.1 Centrapalus pauciflorus | reverse complement strand
GTTGATTTGTCATTTAAAAAAATAATTAAATAATTACTTTAAAGATATGAGTTTACTTTTTCTATAGTTGAAGTGGTTTATATTATATTTTTTGTACAAAATGTTAACATAAATTTTTTATAACAGAAATCAATAATATAATAATATTTAATAAGATTTATGCATGTCAAATTGGTTATTTATTTTTATTAAAAGCATAAATGATCCAATAAATAAACACAGAAAATAAAAGCAATAATAATTGAAGAGTGTGTGTGGCAAAGATAGAATAAAAGGTAAATGGTGTGATGATGAGGATTTCATGCTTTTGGTCTGCTTGTTGCTGCTTACTACAAAAACCATACCAACTAACCAACACAGATTTGACACAATCGGTTTCCATGTAAACTCACTATTATTAAAAAAACATATTCCCTTGAATAAAAACCACCTTTGCAAACTGTTTTTCGATATTATAATTAACTTATTTTCGATTTTAATTACTAATCGATTAAAAGACTAAAACGTTTCTATTCTATACACATCTCAAAGTTTTTCTTACAAATTTTGGTAAAATATGTAAACTATCAATGTATATTCTGCGAATTTGTCCATAATTATATTTTGATAAAAGTTGTTTCAAAATTCTGATTTTTTAAAACAAAACTTGACATATGTGTATAATGAAAACAATGGTTTAATTTTTATTTGTTTACAGATTTTAACTTGTTATAGCCAGTTGGTAGTTAAAAAAGTAAAAAGTTATAACTTCGTTTCTATTATACGCATATGTCAAACTTTGTTTCTATAATTGATAAAATTTACAAACGTTGTTTCTATCCTACACATTTTTTTCTTATAAAAATAAGAGGATTAATACATGCCTATATTTTTAGGGTGGGAGAGTGATCCTTTCCTTTCCATACGATACCAATTACCAAATGTTACATCTGATCCATGTCATTTTACTCTTTCTCACTTCATCTCAAAACTTTCCAACATCAATGAGATGCGTTTCCAAAACCCAAACCCTAAAATCATCATTTTAATTAATCACAATTCAAAAAGCTAAAATATTAGGAAAACATCACATCAAGAAGGTATACACATTACACTAACAATCTTTGATATCATGCATAATTTATATGTTTAAAATTAAACATAATAATATGATAATAATATATAATGAAATCAGTAAAATAGATAAGAAAAGAGAATATGTATAATTAATTCACGTGTCAAACATTTAGGTCTTGTTTATTTTTCATTAACAGGTCTCTTAAAATGCTCTGAAGTCTAAAATTCAGATCTACGATGAATTCAGATTGTTTGTTAAGTTTCAGACTTAAGAGATTGCAACCTCTGAATTTACCTCTTAAAATTAAGAGGCAGAGAGTTGTCGATCTGAACTAAAAATAAGAGCCTCTTAATTTCAAACGTGATTTTCAGACTTCAGACATTTAACATTTTAAAAAACAAATAATGAAACACCCATCTCAACATAATATAGTAGTCAATGGGATTATATCAAATTAACCATAATTAATCTAGATTTAAAGAAAATTGGGCATGACCCGTTCGCACGGAGTCCATATCCCTGTTTTCTTATAGACCAAAAAAATTGGAATGTAAAGTAATTTACAAAATACTTCTACGTCATTACAACAACTATCATCAACCCAAAAAAAACATCAGGGTGCATACATATATACATGTCATATGTGTTGGTAGACAGCTACCCAAAACTCCCAACTTACAAGCAACTAGCTTTACCAAGAGTTAGGCTTCAGAAAAAAAAAAGTCCGCTCAAACTCTAGGACCTGAACCGGCAATTTCCTTGCCTTTGTTAACACCACCTGTGATATATAAAAGTGGGGGGTTAGCAAATAAAATTTTGCTAAGTGAGTTACTAGATCGATATGGAGTGCAAAACATATAACATGTGGTATTATAAAAAAAATGATAATTAAATGACAAGTGTAATATCTTTTAATAAAAATGGGGTAGGCATAGCCCACTAGTTTGCATAGGTTGCGAGTATAACCCGCTAGCCCGCCGTTGCCAACCAACCGGCTTCCATGTCCAGTTGTGCAACTCCAACCGGCTTCCATGTCCGGCCACCTACTCCGTAAGCTTCCGGAAGTAGGAATTTATACGCACAAACACGTAGTAAGGCGTTGTATATAATAATGATCTGGATATCCAGTGAGGCCAATGATTAATGAGCATAGCTCACAATAGGGTAATCAAATGTGATCATGTAAAGCATGAATTGAATGGTCTCCAAGTATAGCATGAAAGTGAATATATGTGATGAACGGTATCAAGTAAGGTATACTGGCCATAGGTCATGATCAAGTAATGGACCGCCAATAGGGCAGTATAATAAAACCAGTGCAATGCATCATATAAGAGGATGATGCCAATTAGATATGCAAAATGTCATAAATAAAATAAACATGTAATTATGTATGCAACACACACATCAATGCTAGAACTCACTGAGATAGGCTAAAATAGCCTTTAATGCACAAAATGGCCAATAAGTCCCTTAACGCCCCAAACCGATAACCGGTACTCCTTTCCGCTTCAAACCTATCAAATAATTATATTCAAAGCATTCGTGAGCTAATTGTAGTATATCATAAGGTTCGGATGTCATTTGAAGTGTTTAGGCATTTTCGGGTTAAGCTTCCGATTTCTATTGACATTTGGGTCCTTTATTGAGTTTTATGGACTTATGGGTGACATTTGAGGATAAATTATACGTGTTGAATCAATGTATAATTATCATATAATGTATTAAAGTTATTTCACACGACATGACTTTTCATTCGGCGTTCGTAGACAAAGAAACCAACATGAAACGAAGAAAATTGTTTAACTCGCACTAGTTTCGTATTTTGGTCATAACTATTTCATACGAACTCGGATTTAGGTGATTCAAGAGTCCAGACGAAGAGGACACATAGGGCTACAATGTTTTTGTTTTAGAAAATGGCCCATCTGATTGGGAACTCGGCGAGTATGTATGGGAACTCGGCGAGTTCCCTGCTCTGCAGTCCAGAACTTCACTTTTTGACGTCCTGCTCGTATCCACTCCGTTCCAAACTCATTTTCAACCCAACACAACACCTCCAAACTTGGTTTTTATCAATATTTGACCACTCTAAACATATATAGACATCATTTACATTTAAACACCATTGAAGCACTCAATTTCACCATCAATTTCTTCCTTTATTTGTTTGGTTTCAACCAAACCTATTTGCATAAATTGTAAAGTTTTCTTGGAGTAGTTTAAATTAGGAATTCCAGAGATTGTCTATTATCATACATCCATAGACACTCATATCCTTTCCTATTTGATTTTGCCATCACTTCCTTTATGAGTTATTAGGCTAAGGAGAGAAAAGAAAATCCTACACATACAATTCAACACATGTAGAGATGATTACCTTAACCTTGAGGATTATTTCTTAGCCAAGCTTGTGACAACTTTCCTCCAGCCCTAACCTTGTATGTGTGTGCAGAATTTGTAAGGAAGAAAGAATTGGTAGAATGAGGAAAAAGGGCACCGATTGGGGGAGTTGAAAACCTTCAATTGGTCATTCATTTTACAAGCAACCCCCTTTAGATCTTGCACCCTTCCAATTCCCTACCATCTTCTTTATTCCTTGCAATTTCAATCACCCTTATGCATAGTTGAGTTGTACCATAAGCTTTAAGGTTCATACATAAGGGTATGGATTATTAAATTACAAGGCATGGAGCATATATTACAAACAAGTAAAGCATATGGCTAAGGTTTTCATTCAATCATAACTAAACAACTAGATATAATTTGTTTGACACTTTAATTAATTAGGATTAGTACCTTAATCTTGAGGATGTTACAAATAACACCTTAATGTACAAAATAATTTGATAGCCAAATGTATGAAATTTTCAATGGCTAAATATGTACAAAATTAATTTAGTGGTTAAATGTATACACAAAAATAAGTTTTGAGACTAAACTTGGAAAAAAAAAATAATGTTTTAATGATAAAATTAGACAAATCTGAAGGTAAAAAAAATACACCACAAAAATCTTAGAGAAAATGCCACCTGATAATTTCCGAATGGACGGAAATACGTATTTGTCTTCTTCATATGGTCATCTAACAAAAGATCATATACTACCTTGACTCTCGAGTTCCAAATTACCCAAATCGTCATCATACAAACCCCATTAAATATTTTCAAGGTACACATCAAGTTTGACGGATCCCAAAACTTTCTTATAATATCTTTCACCAAGTAAAAATCAATTTGCAACCGGATAAACCAGTTGCAAGTCATTTTTTAAAACAAACTCAAATTTAATGAGTTTTTTTTATGAAATAAAAAATGATTGAGAGGATTTAATTGCAAAAATGATCAAACTTAAAAGGCTTTTGCACAAATTTCCTATGTAATTCTAGAGCATTAAGAATCTGAATGCCCCCTTATAAAGGTGAGGGGTGTAGTCACATCAGTTTTTCTATCTTCACCATTTCCATTATAATATTTGGGAAATACTCACAATTCAATACTTTCTATTCTAATACTCATTACCCAATTAATTTTAGAGAGAGAAAATGAGAAGAGGAAGAGAGAGCAAGCCGTTAGAAGGGGAGAAGCCGCCCAGCTGGAGGGGGACGGCGTTCCTGCCGGGAAATGGGGTGAGGTGGCAAGCCGCCGGCTTGGCGAGGTTTCCATACCCCTCACTCTAAGAAAGTGTAATTAATAACAATGAAATCAAATTTCTTCTAGGTCCTTTTATAAAATAAAACAAATTCGTACGTACACGTCTTGTCGTAAAACAAAATTGCATTATATTTTATTCCAACAACCATAACATTGTTGAATAAGAAACATAAAGATCCAAGAAAACATTGTATGATTTTGTTTGTGTGTCTTCAAATCCGACGAACGACATTTCATAGTGCCCGCCCACTTTTTCCTGTCATTTGATTTTCAATTTCCCTATTTTTTTTACATTTGCTTTAAATAATCATTAAAAAATAAATGATCATAATAATTATACCGATTGACTTGTTAATTTTGTAACATTAATACATAATTTTACATGTTATAATAAATTTGTTATATTATATTAAGTCAATATTATAAAGTTGTTGTATTGGTTCACTTATCATATTTTTCATCAAATTTTTATTCTCCATATATACATCTAAATCAATAAAAAATAACACCAAAAAGTTTGCAATTAATATTTAATTATTTAATAAAATATATACCGTAAATGCTTGATACGTCCAAATTTCAGTTTTTAAAAACCCGGTTTACTAATTATAACATTCTAATGTCGAAATTTCACTAAACCAAAAAAATTTAACTTAAGAACTTTTATGAAAAAAAATAACATGGAGGGACGAAAACACAAAAAATATGAAAATATGTTGTTGTCTTTTTTTCTTCCATAATAAACCTTTATTTTTAACTAATAATGGATAAACTAATGTAAATAAACATGATATAATAAAAAGTATAAAGAGGGAATAACTTGCGAAGGTGTGAGGTGTTGGTGTACACTTTTTTCGCTTTTTATAATTGAATTGAATGGCTGCTTCTGTTTGCTTACTTAACCAACAGGAAACCAATCAAAGCCTTCATTCTATTTGATTTGATTTGATTCCCTTTTTATTTGTCTAAATTTGTAAAGCGAATATTGAAAAGTGATAAATCCAATTACAAAACAAGAACGAAGGCAGATACGTGTCTTGATTTTCTCAAATTTCTTAATTACATATTCTTTTCATATTAATGTAAATTAAAATAATAATAAGAATGACGTGTCATTATTATTTATGTTGCGGACATCAATTAAACTATATCTGAACTAAGATGATAATAGGTCGTCAGTTATTACTACTAAAATATGAATTGTGTTTTTGGTTTTGGTTTTAATCTACGGTTACCTGTATGAAGTTGGTTACCCAGACGGTTAGTGTATAAATTAATATTTTAAAATACATTTCTCCTTAAATTGAACTCATTATTCCATCATAAATTATAAAACTTACATTAAAAATATTTGATAAAGTAATTGAAATAAATAATTTTATTCGTGTTTGTATTATTCAACATCTTTGAACATACTAAATAAAAATATAAATAGAGGTTCTTAACTTATTTTATACATATCTGTATATGTCTGGTTTGGTTCGGTTACCCATGGTTTTCAATGAATGAATGTTAGAAACCGCTCTGTCATATTCAATTTTTTTTTTTTTGGCTTTTGATTTTATTGGTTTTGGATTGAATGGTTAAACTCAATTTTTCGTTGTAGGTTGAACACCTCTAGTCTGATTCTTCTAAAATAGTAATGGATGAAGTTACAAGTTCATTCATTGAATTTCAAATTCGGTGGTTGTAAATTTTACATGTTGCTCTTTTGATCTTATCTAGCTGATATATTAATAAGATCAGTTGTCTTTTTAATTATTTTATATATATTTACAACATAATTAACTTATTTCATATTAAATATCACTATGAACAAATTATTCAATCTCTTTGCTGGTTTCTTGCTAGCTCTTCTGTTATTAATAAAATTTTGCGGGTGTTCTTTTCGGGGGTGATGACACTGCCAAGCTCCTAGAAAGTTTTACCTTTTGTTGTTCAGAAAAAAAAAAAAAAAATTATTCAAGTAAAAGAGGGGTTTTCATTATAGTCTAGTAGTTTGCATCGAAGTCAAAAGCTTTGAATGAATATTAAGAGCAGTAAAAAAAGGTTCAATTTCATGGTCAAGATAGATGGATTTCTTGCCCGTTGGATGGTATCTCGACTTCTTGATATTATGGAAGTCGGACTTTATCAATACCTACGTACTCATAATTAATAGCTATTTCGTAGTTTTGTTGTCTCGAGCTTGCACGACCATATATTGATCTGGTGCAATTCTAGGTGTGTAAATCTTTTTAAGAGAGTGTTTAGTTTTACGTTTGATGAAGATTATTAAATTATTACGTTACAATAACGTAAATAATTGGTTTAAAGTGTTTGAGTTACATTTATTAATAAGTGATTATTTGTGCTTAAAATTAATCCTATCACATTGTTGCTTAAGTGATTATTTGGTTATTTAACAAGTTAAAACGTAAATTCAAACACATTAAAAACCGATTGTTTGATAATTGTGATAGCAAATAGCAAAAGCTATAAACAAACACTAAATTTATGGCAACACTTTTTGTTACAACTATTATCTGATCATTACTTTCTTAATTGTTACAACACATTTTCAAACACAAATCCAAACACCTTAAACTAGAAGCTTCCATGTTGTTATCAAGTAACCATTTGCAAAATCAATAGAGTAATTTAGTAAATATTTGTTGAGTTTTTAATCATATTCCCTATTCTATTTTTCAAAAACTTGATCCTTTCCTAATATGAATAACTCTTCCAGACTTGTAATTATTTATTTAAGATATTCAGTTTAAGTGAATTTTTTGAGGTATTTATAAAAATAGTCATTTATTGGGTCACTATTATAAATATACCAATTAAAGTTGTTCTTACCCGTTACACATTGTTTACTTCACTCCATTATGTGATATCTCTGCTTTTCATGACCTGTGTTTAGAAAAAAAAATATTTTCGTTTACTTTGTAAATGTGAAATGTAACGAAATGTTTACGTAACAAAATCATCTTATGTCATTTCAAAATATCATCTGATGTTATTTCAACTGGTAACTATAATTACTTATTTATTGGTAGTTGTAGATTTGTAGTCTTATATATATGCAATTTAATGTCATTTTATATTATTCGGTTATAGCACTAGTTACTCTATTAAACGTATGTTTTAATAAGCATTGGAGCTAGTTTTTACCAAAAAGATGTTATATGTTAACATTAAAATACATATTTAACGGATGATTGATTTAGTTTACACAAGTACACCTAAACTATTTTTGATTTTGTAAAATGATAACATGAATGAAAAAAAAAAAAAAAACTTGATGAATTAGAATGGTTTTAGTCGGAAATATATTTGCACGTGATACCTGTCGTACATTAAAAAGTAAATGTCTAGTTGTCTACCATATCAAAGTGAGAATTATTTATATGAGAAATGACATTTTTGTGGTTTATAAATATAAAATTTCTCAAAAATTAATGAAATATAGTGATTTTCAAATAACAGAAACTTACACATAAAAATATATAACATAAATTTTACCGGATGTTCAATGAAACTATTTTAAATAAAAAGTAGCTATTTATATCCTACTTTCATTTCATTAATTGATTGTTAAATAAACATATTGTTGCACATACTGGTAAAAGTTGAGTTATTTGCTTAAGCATTGTGTTTTCAAATTTTATTTACCAAAAGATAGTAGTTTCAAATTTAATTACTAAAAGATGGTAGTTTTGAATTTAATTACTAAAATATGATGGGTTTATTATTTGTTAGTTAATTTTTTTACCCAAAAATAATTTTTCTTTCTTTCTTTCTTACTTTTTTTTTTAACTTTTACAAATAAAACCAACATTCATAAAAAAGTTTAATAATGATATCAATAAATAATAATCATTTATAAAATATTGATTTTATAAAATGAAACGATATAAAATATCATTTTTATAAATTGTTACGAAACTTTATAACTCAAACTCAAATATTATATATTAATAAATAATAAAACAATCGATACAATAAGTTCAAAAAGTAAAAATTCCAAATTTCCAACATAAAATGAAACTACATAAAATATCATTTTCCTAAATTTTGTTACGAAACTTTATAACTCAAACTCAAATACTATATACTAGTTTATTACCCGCGTATTACGCGGATATTTTTAATATATATAAAATATAATAAATAAAAAGATAAAGATATAAATATTATTTTATAAACAAAAGTATATAAATATTATTATTTATTATGACCTATTGATTTTGTATAATTCTAAATATACATGAAGGGTAATTATTCTCTTATATATTTTTTTAAACTTTAATTATATTATCTTGTAATTAATAAGTTAGTAGATTATTAGATTTTGTTTGATTTGATTTGAATTTAAAAGTGGATTATATTAGATTTAATTTGGATAGATTTAATTAATAAGTTAGTAGAGTATTAGATTTTGTTTGATTTGATTTGATTTGAATTTAAAAATGGATTATATCAGATTTGGATAGATTTATTATTTTTAAAATCTATAAAGGTCACGTGTCGATTCATGGTGACGACACGTGGCTTCATCAGAAATGAGTATAGTTACTCTTTTAATAGTATAGATAGATTAACTTTAAAAATAATAAAACAATCGATACAATAAGTTCAAAAAGTAAAAAATTAATTTCCAAATTAATTTACGACATAGTCATGAACATTTAAGATAAATAATATCCACATGAGTCTTTAACAAAATATCGATCACAAGTACCAAAAACATATTCGATCAATCAATTTAAACTAAAAAAACCAAAATATTAAATAAAACACAAGTCTTCTCCCGGTCAAAATGAATATTCGTCTTCATAATAGGTTGCATGTAATTCATTATGAAGACGAATATTCATTTTGACTGGGAGAAGACTTGTGTTTTATTTAATATTTTGGTTTTTTTAGTTTAAGTTGATTGATCGAATATGTTTTTGATACTTGTGATCGGTATTTTGTTAAATACTTATCTGGATATTATTTATTTTAAATGTTTATTATTTATACTTTTTGAACTTGTTGTATCGATTGTTTTATTATTTATTAATATATAATATTTGAGTTTGAGTTATAAAGTTTCGTAACAATTTATAAAAATGATATTTTATATCGTTTCATTTTATAAAATCAATATCTTATAAATGATTATTATTTATTGATATTGTTATTAAACTTTTTTATGAATGTTGGTTTTATTTGTAAAAGTTAAAAAAAAAAGTAAGAAAGAAAGAAGAGATTATTTTTGGGTAAAAAAATTAACTAACAAATGATAAACCCATCATATTTTAGTAATTAAATTCAAAACTACCATCTTTTAGTAATTAAATTTGAAACTAAGTAAATAAAATTTGAAAACACAATTCCTAGGCAAATAACTCGGTAAAAGTTATATAGCATAAAAATAAGGGTTAATGTCATTTTTGACCATCCAACTTTCGTATTTGTCTCATTTAACCACTAAACTATTTTTTTTACACATTTAGCCATTAAACTTGTTTATATGTACACATTTAACCACTAAACTATTTTTGTCCATATATTACCACTGAAATCATATACATTTGGCCACTAAACTATCACATTTTGTACACATTTGACCACTAAACTATCATAAATTGTACACGGTTGACCATTAAACTATCATACTTTGTACACATTTAGCCATTACTTTTAATCATTTTCCCAAAATAGAACATTAAACTAAAGTTTAATGGCTAAATGTGTAAAAAAAATAGTTTAATGGTTAAATGGGACAAATATGAAAGTTGAATGGTAAAAAATGACCTTAAATAATTGCACACTTTTAATACAAAATTTACATGTAATTATCACAAGTAAATTATACAAAATAGTAAATAATTATAATTTGATCATATAAAATGATGAAAAAAATTTAAAATTTATCATACCAATTGATAATAATAGTCAATTGTATAGATTGGTGAACAAAATAAACTTTGTTACATGAAAATACAATTTATAAAACTTTATTTAATGTAAGGATAAATAAACGTGTAACAAAAAGATACCAACTTTAACGTAAAAAAGTTTTCTTGCTTCAAATCCAAGAACATTAGTTCATGGAAATTAAAACAATTTTATCATCGTTTTGGCCTTTTGGGGAGTCATAACTCATAAGTGGAGAAACCAATTAGCACACTATAAGGGGCTGCTTGGTAGAGAGATTTGAAAGAGAGAATTGAATTTTCTCTTGTTTAGGAGAAATGGTCTCAATTTTTGGGCAGAGAATTAAATTATCTGGGAATTGCTTGAAGGCTAAATATGGAGAAATGCAATTCTCTCCATTTGGTGGAGAAATGGTGAGAATTAACTGTCTTGTGCCTGAGCCGCCATTTCTCCTCTTTATTTCTCTGATGATACCAAACACGATACACAATTTCAATTCTCCACCCGTTTTCATTTCTTTCCAATTCCATTTCTCCCCCAATTCCATCTCCATTTCTCCTCATTTTTTTTCTCTATACCAAACATACCCTAACTATAACTAAAACTAATAAGCATGAAGCATGTGATATTGCGATTTTCTCTGTCTTCATCTCAAGTTCTTAACCCTATATTTATATATATGCTCCGATTACATTATAGGAATAATGCATATATATATATATATATATATATATATGCTCCGATTACATTATAGGAATAATAAAAAGAAGGATGATATATATATATATATACATGTGTATATATATATATATATATATATATATATATATATATATATATATATATATATATATATATATATATATATATATATATATATATATATATATATATATATATTATATATGTTCAAGATCTATGGAAAACCATCTTTGACTGGAAAACTGGAAAACCATATTAAATGCGCATGTTCATTACAATAAAATGTTAAATTTAATGCACAACTACAATATACATATGTTCAAATGTGCATTATTATTGACTAGTTCACATGATTTACATGTTCATTAGGATAAAATGTTCCATTTAATGCAAAATAACAATATGCACATGTTCTAATGTGCAATATGCATGAACATGTGTATATTACGCATTTTTGCATGAAATTAAACATTTTGTCTTAACGAACATGTAGATGATATGAATTAGTTAATCATAATGCAATTTTGAACATATGTATATTATAGTTTACATGAAATTTAACATTTTATCATAATGAACATGTGCATTTGATATGATTTTCCAGTTTTCCAGTCTAATATAGTTTTCCATGGATCTCGACCCTCTATATATATATATATATATATATATATATATATATATATATATATATATATATATAGGGTCAGGTTCTATGGGGCACCATATGCATCGGGAACCAAAAAAAGAACCAACCACAGCCTTTAGATTAAATGATCATTGATGCATCACGGATGCATGTATTTGGTATGCATAGGGGTATTTTGGGAAGAATAAATATAGCTAGTCAAAGAAAATTTAATTTTATATTAATTACATATTCAATCAATACCTAAACAATAAATGCTAATTAATATTAATTGATACACTTCCAAAATTACAAAATCTAAACAAATTCAAAAAAAAGATTTGATGTCCATGCATCTAATATTCATCCTTCAATTCGTGATGCATCTTGGTTCTTCATCCTCATTTTTTGTCATATTCAACATCTTCTTCATCCCACCATCAAACATCATCAAAACGGTGATGCATCTTCATGGGATTTATCTTCAAAACACGATACATCTTCATTTGATTCAACAAAAATCACGATGCATCTTCATTTGATTCATAAAAAACACAATGTATCTTCATCATATTGCATCTCGGCCATAAAAAAACACGATGCATCTTCATTCGTGATGCAAATTCATTTGATTCATCTTCAAACATGATGCATCTCCATCGGATTCATCAAAAATCATAATGCATCAGATTCGTCTTCCATAAACATCGGATAAACACGATTAATCTTTCAAAAATTTTCATAAAGAAAATGCATAAAAAAACAACTATACCTTTAAACGATATCGTTCCATCATCATCATTGCGAAATCATCATCTTCATCATTAAAATGGCACCATGAACCGACTGCTATGCATGGGGCGGTGGCCGCCAACTTTAGAGAGATGGATGCCAATGCGGTGGCGGCCACCGAGAGAGGGGGTGGTGGCCGCCGACTTTAGAGAAAAGAGGAGAGAGATAAGGGTGATCGTCATTTTCATCAAACTGCACCGTGAACCGGCTGCTATGCATGGGGTGGTGGTCGCCGACTTTAGATAGAGGGGTGGCAATGGGGTGGTGGCCGCCGGGAGAGGGGTGGTGGCCAGCCGCCGGATTTAGAGAGAGGGGGAGAGAGATAAAGGTGAGGGAGAGAATGTGGGAGAGAAAAATGGAATGTTTGTTTGTTAATTTAATGATTTAATTACCTAAATTAATTCCTTCTATTTTAAATTTTTCTAAAATATATTTTAATTATAATTAAATATAAATTACAAGTTTAGCATTCCTAAAACGCCCTTAATGCATTTTTGGTTCCCATTTGGTTCCCGATACATATGGTGCCCCATAGAACCTCAATATATATATATATATATATATATATATATATATATATATATATATATATATATATATATATATATATATAGATTTGGGTTCAAATGAGTACCACTAGTTTTGCGGAGTACCGGAGGTACCTCGCTTAAAATCATTTTTTTTAAAATTTTTTTTCATAATCATGTTTAAATTAATAATACAAGACTACTTGCAAAAAATCACACCTAAACACACACTAGAACTATGTGAAACGTGTGTGTTCACATGAAGTGTGCTGTTGTGAACGTATGTTCACAACTAAGCATGTTCACATGAATTTTTTCACGTTCACATGACTTTTAAGATGATAGAAAGTGTAAATGTATATAATTTTTTACGTATTGTCTTATATTATTTGTATCTAAATGAATATGAAAAAAAATTCAAAAATTTTTTTTTTCGGAGCAAGTTCACATCTGAAACCCGTGTGTTCACAGGTACTCACGGTACTCTGCATTTTTTAGGTACTCACACGAACCATATTCTCTATATATATATATATATATATATATATATATATATATATATATATATATATATATATATATATATATATAGGTTTAAGATCTATGGAAAACCATCTTTGACTGGAAAACTGGAAAAGCATATTAAATGCACATGTTCATTATGGTAAAATGTTAAATTTAATGCACAACTACAATATACATATGTTCAAATGTGCATTATTATTGACTAGTTCACATAATTTACATGTTCATTAAGATAAAATGTTTCATTTCATGCAAAATAACAATATGCACATGTTCAAATGTGCAATATGCATGGACATGTGTATATTACGCATTTTTTCATGAAATTAAACATTTTGTCCTAATGAACATGTAGATGATATGAATTAGTTAATCATAATGCAATATTGAACATATGTATATTATAGTTTACATGAAATTTAACATTTTATCATAATGAACATGCGCATTTGATATGGTTTTCAGTTTTCCAGTCTAATATAGTTTTCCATGGATCTCGACCATATATATATATATATATATATATATATATATATATATATATATATATATATATATATATAGAGAGAGAGAGAGAGAGAGAGATGAAAACTTTATGATGTTCTTAATTGTACGTTGTATTCGATATATATGTGTGTGTATGCATACGAAGGATGCATGAGATATACATAAAAAGAGGAAAACTTTTTAAAAGGTGTTATTTTCTGTTGCGCGGTATTATTTCTGTTGCGATGCATAATGAGTGGTACTTTCTTGAAACATATTTTATGTGTGTGTGTGTGTATGCTTTAGTTCAGACGAGAAGAATCTTAAAGAAATAAAGAGTGAGAAACGATCTTAATCTTTTATCTAATCTTTTACCATACACACCCCAACACACCAGATTATCAATATATTTCTTCATTAGCACCATTAATTAATTGATACTTTCCAAAACCATATTTTAAATTTATGTTATATTTGTTTTTTATACATACTAAAATCTTAAAATCAACGAGATCAATTAACAAAAAAAAATATATGAATATGAACATATCAATGCATCAATTGAAACAATCAACAAAATCAACTGATGGTAACTAATACATATCAATACATATTGATTTACTGGAAAAGAGATGAATATGAACATCTCGATTTACTGATACATCAATACATGAACTAACTGATACATATACTATAAAAAGGAATAAATATGAACTAATACATTTCGATACATGGACTAGAAAAATGGATAAATATGAACTGATACAGCTGTAGATACGAATAGTGTAATATACGATCGTCTTGAAGCTCAAATATATGAATTAACTGATACTTATCGATTTTGTAAGTACGAAAACTTAGGGTGGTCATCGTTGGTCGTGCGGAGTCATTTGGTGGTCCTGACTAGAAGGCGGTAGTGATGGCGCTATAAAACTAATGGTGACCGAGACACCAATACTGAGTGATATCGGAGTTTGTATAATCAGTTGCTTTCTTCCCTTGAAACTCAACGGAGATGAAAGCCAACGATTTGCTCACCAGAATACTTGCTGATTGGGAAGGACGATGACTTGGACTTGGTGGTCGCTGTTTGTGATGGGAGGAGGGACAGTTGTCATGTGTAAAAGAAAACAATTTAAATGGATTTTCAATCACCATTAGGTTTAATAGAGTGTTCCATGATCCTATGATAATTATCATGTGAATCCCTCTGTAATGGTCAAGATTATTTATCTCTTTTTCTCACCTTAAGATCATTCTCATCCGATCCTGAACATACATACATATATATATATGCCGTCGATTATTTTTTTTCAAGGAGAATTATAAACTCCGTAGATTTTACTCCAATTATTATTTCAGTTTACATTGTATGTCTTTATCATTTTTGATGTTACATGTTAAAGTCTGACAACCGCTCGTCGTAAAGCATTCAAAAATAATTTATAAAAACACCAATCACCTTAACTTATAGCTAGGGTAAGTGGGATCGTCTCCTCAGGGAGCATGTGGTTATCAATGATATTCTACGATAGTTATTAACTAATATTAAAAACTAATAATCAAACTAATAGATGGAAGGAAGTGATTGAGCGAATCTTTGGAAAAATAATTATAACTTTGTTACGAAAACTTAAAGAAAATAAGAACGCCAACGACTTCGGATTTAGGGTTTGGGTGGAATTATGGATTATCGACCTAGGGTTGCTAATAACTTAATCATTTATTATTCCGTTTAATTATCTTTGTAACCTAACCACATAGACATAGTTATGACAATCACATCTATCGCAATCCATATTTTGGGCACGAATCGTGTCATGTTCACAGTCCGTCTTAACTCCTAATCTAATGAGCTCGGCACGGCATGTAACACGGCTACGACGCGTCTTACGATAAAGATATAAATAGAAGCGAACGGAACAATATCTTTAAATAATAATCACACAGAAAACTAAATAAAACATATCGTTCGTTACAATAATAAATCAACGAAAACAACATAAACACTTAGCTAATAAACAAACCCTTGAACG
>JAANYP010001409.1:117561-214488 GCA_020465985.1 Centrapalus pauciflorus | reverse complement strand
CGGTTATTGAAAAGGACGACTTAACAATTGTTATCAAAGCTCAATTCTCAACCGTTTCCCTTCGTTTTTCTTGCATTTCTTTACTGTCGTATTTGGTCCACTTTCTTGTAGTGTACCCATTACTACAGATAATTTTCGATCGGGGTTTCAATTAGTTATATATCTACATAGTGTAAAACAAGTTTGGGATATTCGCCCATTGATTAATTAACTTATGACGAAAAAACACTCCTCTTGTCATTGGAACCTTCAAGGTTTCAAGAAAATCATACATATACATACATAGATACATAAATATATATGTATATATGTATGTGTGTGTGTGTCTATATATATATATATATATATATATACATACATACATATATATATATATATATATATATATATATATATATATATATATATATATATATATATATATATATATATATATATATATATATATATATATATAGACACACTCACTATTTGTTTTTTGTTTTTCTCTAATTTTTGCTTTAATGTTATAACATCTTAAACTTTTTATCATATATAAATTAAAAACCGACAACCTGAAAAGGCTTGTGATATAAATAAGACATGTTTATGACTACCGTATTCAAATCTCACATATGTTTTAATAAGTTGTAATGTAATTTATCTTTCTATATTGGTCGTAGATTTCAGAGGATCCGAGAAGATGGGTTACCCTTTTTTCCTATAATTCAATTTCTCGAAAGTCAAATTTCTGGTTTTAGATAAAAGCACACAGAAGGTTGTTAATTATATTCTAGCATTGTTATCTCCCAATGTCTTGAATGTGTATCTAGTTTAGAATTTTTAGTCAATTTGTTGTGCATTAAGCTTTGGCAGCCATATAATAAGAAGAAAAGCGCACTAAAAGATTCTTCATGAATCATAAATAAAACTTATAAGACAAATGGTGAAAAATTCACTATGATAAACAAAAAGGTTCAAAAGACCTTAGATAGCTTTTCGATCTCTTAATTTCTTTATTAAACATATACATTTGTCGCTTAGATTTATATCAATTTTCGTTTCATTTAATGTATAAATGAGTTTTTCTAAAAAATTTATAACAAGTTTTTAGTTTGAGATCGAATGTTTGTCGTTAACTTTACACTAATTTTCTTTTCACTTAATGTATAAATTATTTTTAAAACTAAACTTTTCGTCCATGTGCTTATATAAAACTTATGGTTACCTTCGTTTTTACATTAAAATTACAAATACAGTACTTATAGTTAGCATTTTGTTATGTTTTTTGTCCCTTTCTACAATATTTTTTTCAAAATGATGATTTTACTATTTCACTTTATTTCATTGTTGGTCTCTAATCAATTATTTGTTTTATATTTCATTTTCTTAATAATTTTTTATCTTATATTGTTTATTTAATATAATGTCTTATTATTAGTATTAAAATTTAGCTGAAGTTGTATATTCTTTAATATGATTTTCTTACATTCTAAATTTTAATCATGTGGAGTTTATTTTGTAATAGTTAGTTAAATTTATTTCCATGTAATTTATATTTTATTTAGAAGTTGAGGGGTGTAGTTTGTAAACTCCTCAAACTTGCTTTAATATTTAAAGAAAACCCTCCAAGGGTTTCCCACATCGTTTTCGTGTTCTAACTGAAAGAAAGCGACCATCCACTTTTCATCTTTTTTTCTCTCACATATTCAACAATTGATTGAGTGTTCATTCTCATTGTTTGGTTATTATTGTTATTGGTTTGTACTGTGAGTTAGGTTATTGGAAGGGACGATCTAACAATTGGTATCAAAGCCAGGTTACAATCCTGGGATTTCCTTCCTTCTTCATTGCGCTTTTCTTGTTTCTTCTTCTTCAACGAAAGTCGACCACCATAGCCACCGATTCTCAAGCATCAAAGCTCAATTCTCAACTGTTTTCCTTCGTTTTTCTTGCATTTCTTAACCGTCGTATTTGGTCCACTTTCCTATAGTGGACGCATTACTGCAGATAATTTTCGATCAGGGTTTGAGTTGGTTTTATGTCTACATAGTTTAAAACAGGGTTGCGATATACTCCCATTGATTAATTAACATGTGACTAATAAACACTCCTCTTGCCATCGGACCGTTCAAGGTTTCAAGAAAATCATACATATACATATACATATACATATACATATACATATAGATATACATACACATATATAAATATATATATATATATATATATATATATATATATATATATATATATATATATATATATATATATATATATATATATATATATATATATATATATATATATATATATATATATATATATATATAGACACACACACACACACACACAATTTGTTGTTTTGTTTTTCTAGAGTTTTTTTCTTTAATGTAAAAACATCTTCAACTTTTTCTCATATATAAATTAAATACCAACAACCTTAAAAGTCTTGTGATATAAATAGGACATGTTTATGACTACCGCATTCAAATCTCACATATTTTTAATAATTGGTTATGTAATTTATCTTTTTATATTGGTCGTAGACTTCATGGGATCCGAGAAGATGGGTTACCATTTCTTCGTATAATTCAATGGCCGGAAAATTAAATTTTTGGCCTTAGATAGAATCACACAGAAGGATGTTATTTATGTTCTAGCATTGTTATGTCCCAATGTCTTGAATATGTATCTAGTTTTGGATTGTCAATCAATTTGTTGTGCTTTGAGCTTTGGCAGCTACATAAACAAAAGAAAATCGCACTAAAAGATTCTTCATGCATCATAAATAAAATTAAAAGACAAATGGTGCGAAATTCACTTTAAACAAAAAGGTTCAAAAGGCCTTGGAAGGCTTCTCGATCTCATAACTGTCAGGATCTAAATATGAATTACCAAGACTAACTGATTTGATTTTATCAGAGTATAAATCAATAATCTTGCTTTGAATCAAAGTTTAATCAAGAAGTTTGCGGAACAACACTTAATTATTTTATCAAAAACTTTCAGAATCAATAATGAATAAACACATAAGAAGTAATCAAGACTGTTTGTATTGCTGAATTCAATGATTACAATCACCTCTAATCTGTTTGATTAGACGAAGAACACAGACTGTTCTTAGGGTTTTACAACCTTAGAGGCTTATGAAAACTCTATCAATAAAGCAATTACAGACTCAAAAATATGCAGAAAACTCCTATATAATAGAAAGACCTATTCTATGTATTTATATTGCTTCTTGATATGTTTCCTTGACGAATAATGACTTCTCTGATAGTAGATATGCTGGAATCTTCATGTAGATATCTTTTCCTGAAAATCAGCACTTTCTGTTTATGAAACTGTTGAGCAGCTTGAATCACTTGACAGCATGAACAGAGCAGCTTGAGTAGATTTGCTCTGGCAGCTTGAACTTTTACACTGGCAGCTCGAGTTTCTTCAACTAGCAGCATGAACTTTGTATTTACATTTAAAAACTACTAACAGTCTGAGAAGTCTAACTAACAGCTTGAATATACTTAAACTATTTCCCAACAATCTCCCCCTAACTTAAATTCTTTACACAAGACTTTAAGTTCTATACAAAAAAATGGAAATGAATAAGTAAGCTGTTATCTACAAACCAAGGCTTACAAAACTTACAGCTATGCAAGTTTATGATCTATAGCCTTCAAAAATTCTCTATTCATCTCTTCTTTATCACAAGATATTTTAGCTGATTTTATTTGCAGCAACATATCTTTTGAAAAATTGTAAAACTCGAGATTGAAGAAAATACCAGACCCATCTGTGAATTTGATTCTGTATGTCTTTGACTTGACAAACAGATCAATTTGCTTGATCTTTTTCCCTTTCTTCTCAGCATCTTCTATCTCTTGTCTTGCAAATTCAGGGTCAACCACTGTACTTAGATCTCTGATGAGTTGTTTCACTTGTGGAAGAGCAGATCTAACTTGTGTAACAGACCCTATGTTATACATCTTTATCAGTTCATCCCTGGTCAGCTTCTGAACCATTTGCCAGAATGTATCAAACTCTTCTTCTGGTCCGGACTCTCTTCTTATTACAAACTTGACCCTTAAATCTCTTTCATCCAATGATTTAGCAAACTAGTAGTTGATTTGAGGCTTTGTGAAATCATGCTGATCAATCAGCTTCTCTATCTCCATTGCCTTTTGCAATTGTTGATCAAAGAGCACCCTTTTAACCGATGAAGGAATAGAAACAACTGCTTGATCAGTTGGAGCAGGTGCACTGACATCAGCTTCAGTTTGGACTGATTGAGTTGATGGTTGGACTTCTTGGGATGGTTGAGCTTCTGGAGAGACTTTTGTTCTCTTTCTTTTGTCCATCTCCTTGTCATGAATCTCTTGCAGCCTTTCAGTTGGCATGGACTGAGCCATTTTCTTTGGGATACCTGCTGCAAATGCAAAATTTATCAAAAATCTTCTGTGCTCAGCTTTGGAGTGCCCTGTTGGCATCTTTCTCTTCTTTGCTCCTTGCTTAACCACAAACCCCTTTAAGTAATCACCTAAAGTCTCATCATCATCCATTGGGTTTTGGGCTTGCTTATCTAATTCCTTGTCCTGTTCTTCTACTATTCTTTTGGCAATTTCAGCATCAAAGGCAATTTGGGCTTCCTTGGAAGAAAATTTATGCTTTGGAGACTCAATGAGAATACCCTTGCCCTTGTCTTTTGCAGCAGATGTTGTAGCTTGGACTCAATGAGAATACCCTTGCCCTTCCTTGATCACAACTCCAGTAGCTTTTGAAGGAGCAGCTTGAGTTTCTAGGCTAACAGCTTGAGAAGCTGTTGGGACTGCTAGCCTAGAAACTGGAACTGTTGATGCTGCTTGGACTGTTGTTGTTGGAGCTGTTTGAACTGACTTGGAAACCTCCTGATTCTCCCCCTTTTTGGAAGCATTGGTTTGGTCAGAAGGACCTACAACCTTTGCCCCTTGGGTTTGAATCATCTGCTCTAATTTCATAATTTTATTCCCACAGAGGGTGAACCCTTAGTGAAGATAATCCATTCGCTTATTCTGAGCAGCCTCTGCCTGTTTGAGTTCAAAAATTTGAGCCCCCTGTGCAGCAATGATGGACATTTGATATTCCAACATGGCTACGACAGGTTTCAGCTTGGGATCCGTCAAAAGCATGAGTTGCAGACTTGTCTCAAGATCAGAAAACACCTGGGGTGCTTGTGATCTATCACTGACATTAAGACCAGAAGTAGAAACTTCTGGGCCCCTCTTTTCTTGGTTCTGGGGACTTCCAGCTTGTGTTTGCACACTTGCTGTTGCCATGAGCGTGGTCTTAGCTGTGTTGGCCCTGTCCTGTGCCTCTTGTGCAGAGACATCAGTAGTGCCAGCCACAGAACTCATATGAACCATCTTTGAAGAGATGTTCACCTCCTGAGAGAGGATGGGAGATTCCTCAACTGGTTCCCTTTGGATAATCTGTGCAGAAGTATCCTTCTGCACAGGGATATATGGCTCTTGTTGATGGGAGGAGGAGGAAGGAGCTCCTGGTCCCCTTTTTCTTTTATATAAGTATCTTAGTGGGCCTTTTGGCTGTACAAAAGGATCAGATGGAATATTTGTATCATGAGGAGTGGGTTGGGGTCCTGGGGGTGAAGCAGGATTGTTGGGCTGTGTCTGCTCAGGACCCTCTCCTCTGTTTCCTGGAATGATGTTCATCATTGCAGAGGGCAATGGAACATCTATACTTACAAAATTGGCACTTGGCTTTAACAGCCTTTTAATTGAAGACAGTGAGTGCCTATGGGAAACATGTATCCGTTTATGTAAATGTAGAGTTGTGCAGGTGTGTGCAATAATTTTTGCCAAAAATCTAGGATACATGAGAGATTTCCCATTATTTAGGGAATGATGCCTTAACATCCCCTGAAAAATCATGTTAGAAAAATTGAACTGTTGGCCAGTAGAAAAGCACACTAAGGCAGTGGCAATATTTGAAGAAAACTCAGACCAACCAGTTCTTTTGGGGCTTAAACATTGCTGAATAACATGCACAAGGTATTTCCATTTAGGAGAAAAATGTGCCTTAAGAAAAGTAAAAGAATCAGCAGGACCCCTATAACCAATATTTTGAAGACCAAGGTGTAAAGCTTGAAGGGATAGGTCGGTTATACTTGAGGCATCTTGAAGATGCAGGTGACGTCTGATGGATTCCTCAGTGATATTGATGACAGTTCCATCAATCTTGGATAGGAGGGTAGGCACTCCATTGATGGTTTAAACAGATGCATGATTCCAAAACTGTTCAATATGGGAGATGTATATAGTAGGGTTAATGGTTAGAGCATAATGGATATGGGAGTGCCTGAGGAAATCCATCATTGCATGAAACGGTTGAAGTTCAGAGTGTTTTAGGGTGTATGGGAGGCAGTTGTGTTCTTTTACAAACTCCATTGATGAAGAAACGATGGTTTAGGGTTTGAAAGAAGAATGTGTGATTCGTTCAGAGAGAAACCAAAGAGGCCGTGGAAGAAGAATTTGTAGCTGGTAGTTACAACTGAACGAAATCGGGACCTTTAAAGGTTTCGAAAGGTTGGGTCCCGCGCACACATTTGAAAAATTACCCAAATACCCTGCACACTTTGACAGATCAAGTGAAAATAACTAGCAGTCCGAGAAAATGAACTAGCAGCATGAGAAAAATCTCATGCTGTTAGTTTAAAATTAGGCAACGTTTCAATGAAACTGTGTCTCCCCCTTAAATAAGCATACTGAGTGGATAATAATGAAAACCAATTAATCCATGTTTACCATACCAATATTTGATACTAGGAAAGTGAACCTTCCCACATCAAAAGGTTTTTTAAATAGATCAGCTAACTGATCATCTGTATGTATTTTGGTAACTTGGATTAACTTCTTTTCATTACAGTCTCTGATGAAGTGAAATCTGATTTCTATATGCTTGGTTTTTGGGAATTTCACTGGGTTTTGCACAATGCTGATTGCACTTGAATTGTCAATATAAATAGGAGTGGATAAGAAATTCATACCATAGTCTCTTAGCTTGATTTTGAATCCACATTACCTGGGAGCAGCAGCTTGCAGCTGCTACGTATTCTGCTTCAGTGGATGATGTGGAGACAGTTGTTTGCTTTTTGCATTGCCAAGAGACCAGTCTTGCTCCTAAGTATTGACATCCACCAGTTGTGGATTTCCTGTCAATGTTGCATCCACCATAGTCACTGTCAGAATAAGCAGTTAGTTCAAAAGGAGAGTCTTTAGGATACCATAGGCCTAAATGTGGTTGGCCTTTAAGATATCTAAAGATTCTCTTAACAGCAACCAAGTGAGAATCCTTTGGAGAGCATTGAAACCTAGCACACACACAGACAGCAAACATAATATCAGGTCTGGAAGATGTTAGATACATAAGGGATCCTATAAGGGATCTGTATAGATGAATGTCCACATCTATGCCATCTTTGTCTGTATGGAGCTGTTTATGAGGATCCATTGGAGTGCTTGCAACCTTTGTGTCTTGATAGCCAAACTTTTCCAGTATGTCTTTGACATACTTTGATTGACTTATGAATAGACCAGTAGGCTTCTGTTTAACCTGCAGCCCTAGAAAGAATGTGAGTTCCCCCATTGAACTCATTTGAAACTTTTTGTGCATTTGGGTCTCAAATTCTTTGCACAAACCATCATTTGTTGAGCCAAAGATGATATCATCCACATAGATTTGGACAAGTAAAATCTCATCTTTGATGGATTTAGTGAAAAGTGTTTTGTCCAGAGTGCCTGTCTTGAATCCATTCTGTAGAAGATATGATGACAGAGTGTCATACCATGCTCTGGGGGCTTGGTGAAGACCATAGAGGGCCTTGTCTAGCTTGTACACCCTGTCTGGGTACTTGTAGTCTTCAAAACCAGGAGGTTGGCACACATATACTTCCTCTTCAATTGTCCCATACAGGAAAGCAGACTTGACATCCATTTGATACACTTTAAATCCTTTGAAGCTTGCATAGGCTAGAAATAGTCTGATGGCTTCAATTCTTGCTACTGGAGCAAATACATCATCATAATCAATGCCTTTTTCTTGATTGTACCCTTGTGCTACTAGTCTTGCTTTGTTCTTGATGACTATCCCTCTCTCATCTTTCTTGTTTCTGAACACCCATCTTGTACCTATTGCTCTCTTACCTTTAGGAAGATCCACCAGAGTCCATACATTCTGAATTTTGAACTGTAGAAGCTCTTCTTGCATATCTTCAATCCAGGATGAATCTTTTAGTGCTTCTGATGCCTTTTTGGGTTCTAGTTGAGACATGAAACAGGCATGTTCAAAAGCAGCTGGAGTGAATTCAGGAACTGCTTGTTCAGCAGCAGCAATCTCATTGTGAACCATTTTCCTTGTTTGAACAGGAGTGCTTGGATCACCCAGTATTTGATTGAGAGGGTGATACTTGTGAACTCTTAGTGTGGGCTCTCTCTCTGTTTGAAAAGAAGTTCCAAGATTTGTATCATCTCCATCAGAACCAGTGAATGGTTCAGTTTCTGGAACAGCTTGACTAGAATCTGGGACTGTTTCCTTTTGTGTTGGAGCTGTGCTTTCAGGACTTGGGGATGGCACTTCAGTGTCTGGATTTGCATTAAGTGGACATTCAGTACCCCTGGAAGATCACATGACAGAAGTGGTAGAGTGGTGTAATCATCCCAACTTGTTGAATCTGCAGCAGTCTGAAACTTTGTGCCAACAGCTTGAGAAATTGTATTGGCAGCATGAGAATTTGTGTTAGCAGCTTCAGCCCTGTATGCATCAGCTTCTGCAGTATACTCAACAAAGCTCAGAGAATGTGTTAGTGAATCTAAATCAAACAACCAATCAGGACTAGTGCCTTTGATATTAGCAGTATTTTCATTAAATTCAACATTGGCACTTTCTTCAATTGTTTTAGACACACTGTTGTATACTCTATAGGCTTTGCTTTGAGTTGAGTAGCCTACAAAGAATCCTTCTTCAGCTTTACTTTCAAACTTCCCTAAGTGAGTCTTAGTGTGAAGAATACTACATGGGCATCCAAAAGGCTTGAAGAAAGCAATTAGGGGACTTCTGTTATGGAATAACTCATAGGGAGTTTTCCCTTGTGATTGGACAACCTGAACCCTATTCAGAACATAACAGGCTGTATTAACAGCTTCTGCCCAGAAAGTCATTGGCAGATTTGAATCAGCTAACATTGTTCTAGCAGCCTCAATTAATGTTCTGTTCTTTCTTTCAGCTACACCATTTTGCTGTGGTGTTCTTGGTGCACTATACTGTCTAGCAATGCCTTTGGACTCACAGAAACTGTTTAGAATGTGATTTTTAAATTCAGTTCCATTGTCTGATCTTAGCACCTTAACTCTGGAGTTGGATTGGTTTTCTATCTTAAGAATAAAAGACTTAACTAGCTCAGCAGTCTCATCTTTGGTTCTAAGAAAGTATGTAACAACCTAGCTTTTGACTTGACTTTATTTTCTGCTTTCGATTCAATAATGTCATTTTACAACATTATTTGTATTGTAATTTTAATTAAGTAATGAAAATATTTAAATAAGATAAAATTAAATTAGTGATGATAAAATGAAGATAAATCTGTATTTGAATGAAAATCAGATGTGGAGGGACCAAATGTGTCAATATTCGAAAGTTTAGAAATAAAAGACCAAAAGTCTTTATTTCCTCATTTCATCACCAATTGAAATTCTCTCAAATTCTCTCAACATCTCTCTCTAAAAATCTGCTGGAAATCAGAATCAGAGGAAGAAATTCGTGGATTAACTGAAGTATATCAAGAATCAAGTGAAATTTAAGGTAATACAACTAAATTCTAAGTTGTAGTTTGTATTTTTAAGAATTTAAATGTACAAATTCGAATTTATAAATCTGTAGAAATTATGTTATGTGATTGAAATATTGGTTAGAAATCATGTAATGAAACCCATAAATGATTTAGAAACAGAAATCGTAGCTTAAATCGTCCAAAAAGATCAAAAATCTGAGTTTTTATAAACTTTTGTGTTCTTGAGAAAATTTCAATATTTTGGACAAATCTGGACGATTTAATGTGTTAGAGATAGGGAAAATAGTGTAGAAACACCCCAAAATTGATAATATAACGTTGGATTTAATTGCATGTTAGTATAATTGTCGATTGATGAATTTTTGATAAAACCCGTAAGTTGCGACTTGCATATCTGCAAGTGAACTCGGCGAGTTCATAGGGAACTCGGCGAGTTCCCAAGAACAACTTGAACATTTCTTCAAAAATTCATAAGTATCGGATCCGAATTCGGTTGGGACCCGAATTCGGATGAAAACCGAAATTAGATTTGGACCGAAATTAAATTAGAACCGATCTCGGATGGACCCGAATTCGGATGGGTCAACATAATTCGGATGGTCCGAAATCCGGTTCCCTATCCGAAGTTCGGATGTGAACTCAGCGAGTTCACCGAGTTTACTCGGCGAGTTCTCTAGTTCCTGTACATTTCGGATCTGATCCTAATTCGGATGATCCTTAGATCCGAATCCGGATGAGGGTTGGTCCGAATTTGTATATATATATTTTGATTTTCTTTAAACACAAGAATCATTAATCCAAGATGGAAGAATAAAGAATTATCAGTCAGAATCAGATGAAAATAAGAATATAAAGACTTTAAAGTCAAAAGATTATGAAATTGACAATGATGTAATATTATTCTGGACAGGTTCAGATAAATTCTGAACAAAGAGTTAAAGAATTACAGAATTAAAGATTGAAAAGGCAAAGCCAGAGTTCAGAAAGATTAAAGATAAATCCTGGGATAACCCAGGTGGTGGATTATAAATCCGCTTGATAAAGACTACAGAAACTGTGAGTTATAGATATTCAGTTTTTCATGCTAGACTTCCGATTGAGATATATTGTAGATGACAGTTTATTTGACATTCATGAATGCTCAGCTGGATTGTGACCTGTGCACACCATGGTTAGGTGATTCCCTGTGGATCATGATAGCTAATTTGAATTATCATTTCACATGACATTGTACTTATAGTTCATTTCATATGTTATTGCTATCATGACTTTGATCACTATGCTTTCTTTATTGATCGCATCATTTGACATATTGATTCAGCTTAGAATAATTAGCTTTATCGGTCTATTGTTCTAGACCTAGCTATGTCACCAGTTCTATTGAACTTGGTATTGATATTCCGATGTTCCCCCATGAAGACCGCTGGTAGCTAGCCCAGCATGAGTGGATAGCTTCCACTAAAAGCGTGAGCGTGGGCTGAACATCATCCGATTCCCTGAGTTCTATGTCTCAATCATTGAGTGGCTGTAGCGGCAGTCCAGACATATCACGCTTTGACCCATGATCCGCTTGATTAATGCATGTAACCTGAAAATCTATATTCTCACTAAGCCTTGCTTACCAGTTGTTGTTTAATATTTTACAGGAAAAGATAAAGGAAAGTCACCTACAGGACCTAGTTCTTAGGTCTTACAAGATCAAGATTGAAGTTTTCTATAGACCACTACTCAAAACCCTTCGGTACTGATTGGCAGAAGATACTTGTGGTGGTCTGGGTAGATTTGAATTGATCATATGATGACATGTATTAGATTAGATGGTACCCTTTATTAGTTTATTTTAAAAATTGTAATCTGAACTAAAATTGTATTAAACTTATCCTAATGTTTGTACTTGTAATCTGAAATTCCGCAACTTAAATTACTCTATCTTAGTTATGATTGATATCGTGTTGCATGATGGGGGACCTAGACTCTGAGGACTGCCCCGTAAGGGAAGGTCTTCACAGGATGGTATCAGAGCCATAGTTTGAGTGAATCAAGTATTACGTGAGTATACTTGGTCTCAAACTGAAGCAATACATATGTATCAATCATCTAGGTGGTTTGAACTGAGATAGGATGTACAGACTGTTAGGATGGGAAAAAAGGGTACATAGATCTAAGTCTATAAACTGATAGTTAAATGATTTTTAATTTTCAGTAGAAGATGTCAGGATCAGGATCAGGTGACATACCAAGCAACATGAACCCACAACAAATGTATGAAATGATGCAACAACTACTAGCTCAGCATTCTGAACAACAAAATAAGTATATGCAAGAACAGCTTCAGGCTAGAGATGAGGCCGAAGCAAAAAGACGCGCTGACAAAAAGAACAAAAGAAAAGATAAACAAATCCAGAACGATGAATCTGATTCTGATAACTCTACTCCGAATGCCCAAATTGAGCAGCCGAAAGGCTCTAAGTTCAAGGATTTTAAAGCTAGTGGTGCCCTTAACTTCGAGGGTACAGTCAACCCAATCCAGGCGATGGATTGGATAAGTCACACTGAAGAAATTTTCAGAATCTCTGATTGCTTGGAGTCAAAGAAAGTGAGTTATGCATCTGCTCTGTTCGTGGGTGCTGCCCGTGCCTGGTGGAAAACCCAGAGAAGTATTTATGGCGAGGAGGTCATCCAGACTCTTGAATGGGAACAGTTTCTTGAAATGTTCAACGCGAAGTATTGTCCTGCTGACCAACAAGACAAGATGGAGGTTCAACTGATGCAGTTAACCCAAGGCACCAAGACTGTAGACGAGTACGAGCACGAATTTTCACGGCTCTGTGGATATTCTTCATATGAGGTAGCTACGGAAGAAAGGAAGATGAACCGATTTCGTGGAGGACTTAACCCGAAATATCGACACCCAATGAGCGCAATAAAGTACAATTCGTATCTCGAAATGGTTGAAGCGGCAAGGCAGATTGAGAGAGGATATTTAGAGTACGGCGATCAACTCTACGCTCCATCAATGAACCCGACTTGTCCATCTCCCCCAAAGAAGCAAAGATTTGGCAGATTCTTCAAGCCGAATAGATCTCAAACTCAGCAACCCCAACAATCTCAGCAATACAGTTCGCCACAGAAAGTCCAAGCTTATTCGCTTACAAATGAACCACGGTTCTGCAAGAGATGCAGAAAATCGCATATGGGATTGTGTAATCCAGACGATGTCACGTGTTATGTGTGTAGCAGAATCGGCCATAGCAGAGAAGAGTGCCCCCAACGAGGTCTTGGTTGTGCTAAATGCGGAAAGCGTGGTCACTTCATGTATCAGTGCCACAGTGGACAACGAGGTCAGTCACAGTCATCAGCTGGAGGTTCTACAATGAAAAGCTCAGCTGCAACTCCAACTGTTAGGACCCGCGCCTTCCAAATAACGGCGGAGGAAGCAAAAGAAACCCCGGATGTGGTTACCGGTACGTTTTTATTAAACTCAATACCTGCACGTGTGTTATTCGACTCCGGTGCAAGCCGTTCATACATCTCGACTACTTTTGCGCAAAGATTATCTATGTTTCCTTCAAAGCTTCCTATTATACTTGACATAGAGACAGCCAGTAACAATTACGTTGTGGCTGATTCCGTTTATCGAAATTGCACATTACTCGTTAATCACGTTGTGTTTAACCTCGATCTTATCCGGATACCGCTAAAAGAGTTCGACGTTATCATCGGCATGGATTGGTTAACAAACAACGAGGCTACTATTGTCTGCAACCGCCGAATCATCCGAATCAAGACTTCAGACGGTCGAGTGTTAGAGATTAAAGGCGACAAGCGTAAAGGTGCTCATTGTTTTATATCGGTTGAGAAAGCGCGTAAATATCTTTCTAAGGGTCACGAATCTTATCTTTGTTATGTCTCGTCTGAATCCACCCCGGAAGCCAACAAGAAATCAGTTTATGATATTCCGATCGTCTGTGAGTTCCCAGACGTATTCCCTGATGACATTTCTGGAGTGCCACCGGAACGACAAGTTGAATTCGGGATTGACTTAGTTCCTGGTGCGGCTCCCATCGCTAATGCTCCCTACAGACTTGCGCCTGCAGAAATGCAGGAAATGTCAAAGCAATTGCAAAATCTGTTAGAGAAGGGATTTATCCGACCGAGTTCATCTCCGTGGGGTGCACCTGTCTTGTTCGTAAAGAAGAAAGACGGAACTCTCCGAATGTGCATTGACTATCGTGAGTTGAACAAAGTCACAATTAAAAATAAATATCCTCTGCCCAGAATTGATGATCTATTTGATCAGCTACAAGGAGCAAGCTATTTCTCAAAAATCGATCTTCGTTCTAGGTATCATCAGCTAAAAGTTAAAGAGGAGGATATTCCAAAGACAGCCTTCCGAACGAGATATGGTCATTACGAATTTCTCGTAATGCCTTTCGGATTAACGAATGCACCAGCGGCGTTCATGGACCTCATGAATCGAGTGTGCAGACCAATGCTGGATAAGTCAGTTATCGTATTCATAGACGATATTCTGATTTACTCCAAAACGGAGGCTGATCATATTGTTCATCTACGTCAATTGCTAGAGTTATTGAGAAATGAAAGACTCTATGCAAAATTCTCAAAATGCGAGTTTTGGCTCAGACAGGTAAAATCTTACGTTGTCACGAGTTATTTCTTAAAGCGTTTGTTGTTTCAAAACTTGAATTCTGTTCTGATTTCTTTATAGATTCAATTCCTTGGCCATGTTGTATCTGGCGAAGGCATCTCTATTGATCCATCCAAAGTCGAGGCCGTTCAAAAATGGCAAACGCCTCGCAATGCCTCCGAAATCAGAAGTTTCCTTGGATTGGCTGGTTACTACCGGCGATTCATTAAGGACTTTTCGAAGATTGCTGTGCCACTTACGATGCTAACACGAAAGAATACACCTTTCGTATGGGCTGATAAACAGCAAGAGGCCTTTGAAACTCTGAAGCAGAAACTCATTCAAGCGCCAATCCTAGCCTTACCAGAAGGCAATGATGACTTCGTTGTTTATAGCGATGCATCTGGTACTGGTTTAGGTTGTGTCCTCATGCAAAGGGGAAAAATCATTGCCTACGCTTCAAGGCAATTGAAGGATTATGAGAAAAGTGCACCAACTCATGATCTTGAGTTGGCTGCCGTTACTTTTGCATTAAAAATCTGGCGGCATTATCTCTATGGGACTCGGTGTCAGCTTTACACCGATCATAAAAGTCTCAAACATCTATTTACTCAAAAGGATCTGAACATGAAACAGCGCCGGTCCTTGGAGCTTATCAAGGACTATGATTGCGAGATCCTATATCATCCCGGCAAAGCCAATGTGGTCGCGGATGCATTGAGTAGAAAAGTTTATCCGGAAAAGTGTTGCTATGCCCTGACTCCAGTTGTATTCTCTTCTGATCTCATTGAAGAAATTAAAACTGCTCAAGCTGAAGCATTAAAAGAAGAGAACATCTGTTTTGAAAATCTCAAAGGGCAACTTCAATTTCTGTCTATGAATCATTTGGGACTTCAATGTCTCAAGGGAAACCGAATCTGGATTCCTAAATATGGTTCTATTCGCAACACTCTTCTATCCGAAGCCCATCAGTCCAAGTTATCCATTCATCCTGGCAGCTCAAAGATGTATTTCGATCTGAAAGTGGATTATTGGTGGCCAGGAATGAAGAAAGACATCGGTCAATTCGTTGAAAGCTGCATAGTGTGTCAAATGGTTAAGGCAGAACACCAGAAGCCCTTCGGGGATATGCAACCACTGCCAATTCCCGAGTGGAAGTGGGAGCATATAACCATGGAGTTTGTCACGAAATTGCCAAAGACCAAGAGACAACACGACTCCATCTGGGTAGTCGTGGATCGATTAACGAAGTCAGCACATTTCATACCGATGAAAGAGACATACTCCCTTGATAGATTGGCACAGATGTACATCACCGAAGTTATTTCACGTCACGGTGTGCCAAAATCTATCGTCTCTGATCGTGATAGTCGTTTCACTTCGAGATTTTGGAAAGCACTGCAAGACGGGTTGGGTACTCGAATCTCAATGAGTACAGCTTATCACCCTAATGCAGATGGCCAAAATGAACGCACTATCCTAACTCTGGAAGATATGCTCCGTGCCTGCGTTCTTGATCTGAGTGGTAACTGGGATGACCATTTACCCTTGGTCGAATTCTCATACAACAACAGTTATCATTCCACGATTAAGATGGCTCCTTTTGAAGCTTTATATGGACGAAAGTGCAGAACTCCCACCTGTTGGCGCGAAACAGGTGAATCGCCTTTAGCAGGTCCTGCCCTTCTACAGTTGACTCATGATAAGATTCAACTTGTTAGAAGGAACATCCTTGAAGCTCAAAGCAGGCAGAAGTCGTATTACGATAATCGTCACAGATCGATCAGTTTTGCAGTTAACGATTGGGTGATGCTGAAAGTATCTCCAATGAAGAATGTGGTCCGGTTCATAAAGAGGAACAAGCTAGCTCCGAGATTCATTGGCCCGTTCAAGATTGTTGAAAAGATAGGAAATCAATCTTATCGTCTTGAACTGCCAACTGACTTAGCTGGAATACATCCTGTATTCCATGTTAGTCATCTACGAAAGAGTCTAGCTGATGAAAGAGAAATTCAGATACCACACGTTAATGTGCAAATTGATGAGAAGCTTCGAGTGGTTGAAGAGCCAGAATGTATTCTGGACTCGAAGACCAAAAAGCTTCGTAATAAAGAGATACAGATGGTGCTCGTCCAGTGGAAACACCACAAGGGTTCGCATCAGTCTTGGGAATCAAGAGATGTCATGAAAGCTACCTATCCAAGTCTGTTCGAACATAGCTAACTTCGAGGACGAAGTTTATGCGTGGTGGAGCCCATTCTGTAACAACCTAGCTTTTGACTTGACTTTATTTTCTACTTTCGATTCAATAATGTAATTTTACAACATTATTTGTATTGTAATTTTAATTAAGTAATGAAAATATTTAAATAAGATAAAATTAAATTAGTGATGATAAAATGAAGATAAATCTTTATTTGAATGAAAATCAGATGTGGAGGGACCAAATGTGTCAATATTCAAAAGTTTAGAAATAAAAGACCAAAAGTCTTTATTTCCTCATTTCATCACCAATTGAAATTCTCTCAAATTCTCTCAACATCTCTCTCTAAAAATCTGCTGGAAATCAGAATCAGAGGAAGAAATTCGTGGATTAACTGAAGTATATCAAGAATCAAGTGAAATTTAAGGTAATACAACTAAATTCTAAGTTGTAGTTTGTATTTTTAAGAATTTAAATGTACAAATTCGGATTTAAAATCTGTAGAAATTATGTTGCATGCTTGAAATATTGGTTAGAAATCATGTAATGAAACCCATAAATGATTTAGAAACAGAAATCGTAGCTTAAATCGTCCAAAAAAGATCAAAAAATCTGAGTTTTTATAAACTTTTGTGTTCTTGAGAAAAATTTCAATATTTTGGACAAATCTGGACGATTTAATGTGTTAGAGATAGGGAAAATAGTGTAGAAACACCCCAAAATTGATAATATAACGTTGGATTTAATTGCATGTTAGTATAATTGTCGATTGATGAATTTTTGATAAAACCCGTAAGTTGCGACTTGCATATCTGCAAGTGAACTCGGCGAGTTCATAGGGAACTCGGCGAGTTCCCAAGAACAACTTGAACATTTCTTCAAAAATTCATAAGTATCGGATCCGAATTCGGTTGGGACCCGAATTCGGATGAAAACCGAAATTAGATTTGAACCGAAATTAAATTAGAACCCATCTTGGATGGACCCGAATTCGGATGGGTCAGCATAATTCGGATGGTCCAAATCTGGTTCCCTATCCGAAGTTCGGATGTGAACTCGGCGAGTTCACCGAGTTTACTCGGCGAGTTCTCTAGTTCCTGTACATTTCGGATCTGATCCTAATTCGGATGATCCTTAGATCCGAATCCGGATGAGGGTTGGTCCGAATTTGTATATATATATTTTGATTTTCTTTAAACACAAGAATCATTAATCCAAGATGGAAGAATAAAGAATTATCAGTCAGAATCAGATGAAAATAAGAATATAAAGACTTTAAAGTCAAAAGATTATGAAATTGACAATGATGTAATATTATTCTGGACAGGTTCAGATAAATTCTGAACAAAGAGTTAAAGAATTACAGAATTAAAGATTGAAAAGGCAAAGCCAGAGTTCAGAAAGATTAAAGATAAATCCTGGGATAACCCAGGTGGTGGATTATAAATCCGCTTGATAAAGACTACAGAAACTGTGAGTTATAGATATTCAGTTTTTCATGCTAGACTTCCGATTGAGATATATTGTAGATGACAGTTTATTTGACATTCATGAATGCTCAGCTGGATTGTGACCTGTGCACACCATGGTTAGGTGATGCCCTGTGGATCATGATAGCTAATTTGAATTATCATTTCACATGACATTGTACTTATAGTTCATTTCATATGTTATTGCTATCATGACTTTGATCACTATGCTTTCTTTATTGATCGCATCATTTGACATATTGATTCAGCTTAGAATAATTAGCTTTATCGGTCTATTGTTTTAGACCTAGCTAAGTCACCAGTTCTATTGAACTTGGTATTGATATTCCGATGTTCCCCCATGAAGACCGCTGGTAGCTAGCCCAGCATGAGTGGATAGCTTCCACTAAAAGCGTGAGCGTGGGCTGAACATCATCCGATTCCCTGAGTTCTATGTCTCAATCATTGAGTGGCTGTAGCGGCAGTCCAGACATATCACGCTTTGACCCATGATCCGCTTGATTAATGCATGTAACCTGAAAATCTATATTCTCACTAAGCCTTGCTTACCAGTTGTTGTTTAATATTTTACAGGAAAAGATAAAGGAAAGTCACCTGCAGGACCTAGTTCTTAGGTCTTACAAGATCAAGATTGACGTTTTCTATAGACCACTACTCAAAACCCTTCGGTACTGATTGGCAGAAGATACTTGTGGTGGTCTGGGTAGATTTGAATTGATCATACGATGACATGTATTAGATTAGATGGTACCCTTTATTAGTTTATTTTAAAAATTGTAATCTGAACTAAAATTGTATTAAACTTATCCTAATGTTTGTACTTGTAATCTGAAATTCCGCAACTTAAATTACTCTATCTTAGTTATGATTGATATCGTGTTGCATGATGTGGGACCTAGACTCTGAGGACTGCCCCGTAAGGGAAGGTCTTCACAAAGTAAACCCAAGTAAATCTGGAGAAATCATCAACAATAACTAAACAGTATGCCCTTTTATTCAAACTCAAAAACAGATGTTGGACCAAATAGATCCATATGTAGCAACTGAAGGACAGATGAGATTGAATTTACTTCTTTGGTCTTATGAGAAGTTTTGTGTTGCTTACCTTTAAGGCATGCTACACAATGACCATCACAAATGAACTCCTTTTGTGGTAAGCCTCTGACCAGATTCTTTTTAACTAAAGCATTCATGGACTTGAAGTTCATGTGACACATCCTTCTATGCCAAAGAGCAGACTCATTTGATGATGCTTTGGATATTAAACAGCTTAAAGTATTTGATTTAGATAAAAGATCTGTGTCCAGGCAGTAAACATTGTCCTTTCTTGGTGTTTTTAGTAAAACATGATTTTCAGGAACTTTGAAATCTTTTGAAAGAACAATGCACTCAGAATCTGTGAACAGAACAATGTTTTGTTTGTCACAGATTTGAGAGACACTTAATAAATTGTACTTAAGCTGTTCAACATACAAAACATCATGGAATGTCATGTTCCCTGCATTAACAGTACCTTTACCTGTAACCTTACCTCCTTTTGAGTTGCCTCCAAATGCAACAAAACCTCCATCAAAACCTTTGAAATTTGACAAGCATTCAGAGTTGCCTGTCATGTGCCTAGAGCATCCACTGTCCAGATGCCATCTTGTTCTATGAGGAGACCTGTGGTTGCCCTGCACAAATAACAGCTTAGTTAGTAGTGGAGTAAACCCAAACCAAATTGGTTTTGGGTTGGCCTTGTACATTGACATAACTAAATACTGTTTTTGACTTCTTATATTTACTAAGATCTACTGATGGAGTCTTTGGAGAGTATTTGGTGATTATATGAGGTATCCAATTATTTTGATCATCTTTTCTTCTAACAGTCTCAGATGGTTCACTAGCAGTTCCAGATTGATGCTCAGCAGCTTGAGCTGTGTTTGTAGTGCTAACAGTTTCAGTTTTTGCACTGACAGCATCAGATTTTGACTTAGCAGTCTGATCTTTTGCATTAGCGGTTTGAACATCAGATTTGTCCTTGACACACCATATTTGTTTAAAACTTGATTTAGGCTTTGCCAAAGCTTGTTTTTGATGTGTGGACTGCTTTTTATTAACTTTTAAAAACCTGTGATCAACTGTTTTCTTTGGAACTGATGTGGAAGGTTTCACCTTTGAGTGCTTTGCCTGAATAGGATTTGATTTGGTGTGATGCACAGTCTGTTTTGCAACAGCTGGTTTATAAAAACAATCCTTGGCTAAGTGATTCTTCCTTCCACAGTGAAAACACCTTTTGACAGTTTGAATTGGAGAACCAGACTTTTCTGTCAATTTCTGGTTCTTGTTTCTCTGATTTCCTCTTACCTGCTGTTGTTTAGGAAACTTTTGAACACCATGCTTTTGGCATGTGCAGATAGAAACAGTTTTACCTCTTTTATTTCCTTTTGATGAAGATGCAGTGTTACAGTTAGAATGTACAGAAACTTGTGGAGTAGCATTGCAGACACTCATCTTCTCCTTTCCTTTCTTACTGGGAGCTTGGACCTCTATGGGTGCACTCATTGTGTCACAGTCTCTATTTTGACTCTTATCTTCCTTTAATTCAGGACTGTTATCAAGGATAGGATCTACAATAGTCATAGACTCATCTAGTGGTTCATTGACAAGTCTGTCAGCAACCTCACTCATTGGATGAATGTACTTGTTATTGTATGGAGGTGGAGTAGCTCTGTATCCTATTCCTTCTTTGGGATTGACCTGAGATTTCACTCTATCTTTAAATTGGACTTCCATTAGGTGTTCCAGCTTTTGATTTGCTAACTTGAAGTTTCCTAGATCTATGTTAACAGATTCTAGTTTCTTATTAGCCTCAAACACCTTTTGTTCAGTCTCTTCTACCTTTTTATTCAGAGATTCTATTTTCTTATTTATCTCCTTTTTCTCCCACTCATGATAGGTTCTATCATACCCCATTTGAATCTCATTATCCTTATAATCATTGATCTGTTTTTCCAGATCTTCTATGGCTTGCATGTATTCATATCTCCTTTCTTCCATCTTAGCTAGAGTTTTGCACATGCTCTCATTATGATCTCTGTACTTTTTAACCATATTTTTGCATGATTGAGAGCAGAGTTTAGAATTTACCTCAGAGGGCAGTTCAGTGGAGGATACATTTGATGTTTCTGCCATAAGAGCTTGATTTTGAAATTCTTCTTATGTCTGATCACTCCAATCAAACACATTGTCTTCTTGAGAGACAAGTGCTGTTGATGATGATGTTTGAATGGGCTGTGAAGTCCTTGATGGCTGTTGACCTTGAGATCTACATTCTCTGGCAAAGTGACCAAGCTTATGACATTTATAGCATTCAACTTTTGATTTATCAAAAGCTGGTTTGCCTTCTGTTTTGGCTTGAAAGTTGGTCCTCCCAGTTTTTTTAAGAAATCTTTTGGCCCTCATGGTCAGCATTGCATGTTGCCACTTTAAATCCATCTCTTCAAGATCATCTGGATGAATTTGTTCCAAGTCTTCAACATTTAGAGCAAATAATCCATCATTGGCAACAAAAGCCTCATAGTGAGTTTCAGCAGAGTTGCCATTACCACCTGAGAAAGAATCAGAGTTATTAGATTTTTCAGAAGACAGAAGAGCAGTATTGTGATTATAAGAAAAGGATTTCTTTTTAGCATCAATCTCAGTCTCAAACACTCTTAAACTGTTATACAGATCATCCAATTCTATCTCATCAAGAGTGTCTTTTGTTCTCCATTGTGCAGCATAAACTGTCCGTTCTTCTCCAAGAGATCTGAGAAACTTTCTGTTGACTTCATCTTGATCCAGATTGACCTTTGCACTTTCCAGTTCACTTATTAGTTTGTTGAACCTGTCAAAGATTTGAGTGAGGTTTTCATTCTTGCCACCAGAAAAATTTTCATACTGCTGTTTCAAGAGGTCCTTTTGGTTTCTCTTGGTACTGGCATTACCAGCAAACCTCTTCTCTAAGGCATTCCAAAGAGAATGAGCAGTATAAATTTTTTAAACTGATGTTGATAAGCATTAGGAATGGCTATTTGTAAAAGTGTAAGTGCTTTCACTTCATTCATTCTAGCCTTCCTTTCAAGTTCAGTTTTTGGAGGAGTTTTGACTGGTTTTCCCTCATCATCAAGTTCTGGATCAACTACAGGAGGAAATTCAACAGCTTCCCATATGGCATAATCAATGAATTGAATATGCTGTTGAATCCTGAGTTTCCACATCTCAAACTCAGTGGGCTTGAGCATAGGCACTTTGAGTCCTTGCCCAGATCCACTGCTGCTATTTTCAAATTCCATTGCAAAATAATTGAAAATTTAAAAGAAAGTTTTTGACTTTGAAAAACAAAGAGTAACCTGGTTTGAAAAACCTGATTTGAACAACCTGGTTTGACAAACCTGGCTCTGATACCACTTGTCAGGATCTAAATATGAATTACCAAGACTAACTGATTTGATTTTATCAGAGTATAAATCAATAATCTTGCTTTGAATCAAAGTTTAATCAAGAAGTTTGCGGAACAACACTTAATTATTTTATCAAAAACTTTCAGAATCAATAATGAATAAACACATAAGAAGTAATCAAGACTGTTTGTATTGCTGAATTCAATGATTACAATCACCTCTAATCTGTTTGATTAGACGAAGAACACAGACTGTTCTTAGGGTTTTACAACCTTAGAGGCTTATGAAAACTCTATCAATAAAGCAATTACAGACTCAAAAATATGCAGAAAACTCCTATACAATAGAAAGACCTATTATATGTATTTATATTGCTTCTTGATATGTTTCCTTGACGAATAATGACTTCTCTGATAGTAGATATGCTGGAATCTTCATGTAGATATCTTTTCCTGAAAATCAGCACTTTCTGTTTATGAAACTGTTGAGCAGCTTGAATCACTTGACAGCATGAACAGAACAGCTTGAGTAGATTTGCTCTGGCAGCTTGAACTTTTACACTGGCAGCTCGAGTTTCTTCAACTAGCAGCATGAACTTTGTATTTACATTTAAAAACTACTAACAGTCTGAGAAGTCTAACTAACAGCTTGAATATACTTAAACTATTTCCCAACAATAACTTTTTTATTAGACATATACATTTGTCGTTTTAGATTTATATCAATTTTCTTTTCATTTAATTTATAAATGAGTTTTTCTAATTATTATAACAGGAATGTAGTTTGAGATCGAATGTTTGTCGTTAACTTTACACTAATTTTCTTTTCACTTAATGTTTAAATTATTTTTAAGGTAAACTACAATTTTCGTCCATGTGCTTATATAAACTTATGGTTACCTTCGTTTTACAATAAAATTACAATTACAGTACTTATGGTTAGCGTTTTGTTATGTTTTTGTTGTCCCTTTCTCCAATATTTTTTTCAAAATGACGATTTTACTATTTCACTTTATTTCATTTTTGGTCTCTAATCTACTATTTGTTTTATATTTCATTTTTTTTATAATTTGTTATTCCTATATTGTTTATTTAATATAATGTCTTATTATTAGTATTAAAAATTTAGCTGAAGTTATATATTCTTTAATATGATTTTGTTACATCCTAAATTTTCATCATGTGGAGTTTATTTTGTAATAGTTAGTTAAATTTATTTCCATGTAATTTATATTGTATTTAGAAGTTGAGAGGTGTAGTTTTTAAACTCCTCAAACTTGCTTTAATATTTAAAGAAAACTCTCCTAGGGTTTCCCACATTGTTTTCTTGTTCTAACTGAAAGAAAGCGACCTTCCACTTTTCATCTTTTTTTCTCTGACATATTCAACGATTGATTAAGTGTTCATTCACATTGTTTGATTATTATTGTCATTGATTTGTAATGTGAGTGGTACGGTTATTGAAATGGACGACTTAACAATTGTTATCAAAGCTCAATTCTCAAACGTTTTCCTTCGTTTTTCTTGCATTTCTTTACTGTCGTATTTGGTCCACTTTCTTGTATTGGAGTTTATTTGGTAATAACTTGATTGAGTGTTCATTCTCATTGTTTGGTTATTATTGTTATTGGTTTGTACTGTGAGTTAGGTTATTGGAAGGGACGATTTAACAATTGGTATCAAAGCCAGGTGGGATTTTCTTCCTTCTTCATTACGCTTTCCTTGTTTCTTCTTCTTCGACGACCGTCGACCACCATAGCCACTGATTCTCAAGCATCAAAGCTCAATTCTCAACTGTTTTCCTTCGTTTTTCTTGCATTACTTAACCGTCGTATTTGGTCCACTTTCCTATAGTGGACGCATTACTGCAGAAAATTATCGATTCGGGTTTGAGTTGGTTTTATGTCTACATAGTTTAAAATAAGGTTGCCATATACTCCCATTGATTAATTAACATGTGACAAATAAACACTCCTCTTGCCATCGGACCGTTCAAGGTTTCAAGAAAATCATACATACACATACACATATACATATACATATACATATACATATACATTTACATATACATACATATATATATATATATATATATATATGTGTGTGTGTGTGTGTATATATATATATATATATATATATATATATATATATATATATATATTTATATATACACTATTTGTTGTTTTGTTTTTCTCTAGTTTTTTTCTTTAATGTAAAAACATCTTTAACTTTTTCTCATATATAAATTAAATACCAACAACCTTAAAAGTCTTGTGATATAAATAAGACATGTTTATGAATACCGCATTCAAATCTCACATAATTTTTAATAAATTGGTTAAGTAATTTATCTTTTTATATTGGTCGTAGTCTTCATGGGATCCGAGAAGATGGGTTACCCTTTCTTCGTATAATTCAATGGCTGGAAAATCAAATTTTTGGCCTTAGATAAAATCACACAGAAGGATGTTATTTATGATCTAGCATTGTTATGTCCCAATGTCTTGAATATGTATCTACTTTTGGATTGTCAATCAATTTGTTGTGCTTTGAGCTTTGGCAGCCATAAACAGAAGAAAAGCGCACTAAAATATTCTTGATGCATCATAAATAAAATTAAAAGAGAAATGGTGAGAAATTCACTTTAAACAAAAATGTTCAAAAGACCTTGGATGGCTTCTCGATCTCAAAACTTTTTTATTAGACATATACATTTGTCGTTTTAGATTTATATCAATTTTCTTTTCATTTAATGTATAAATGAGTTTTTCTAATTATTATAACAGGAATGTAGTTTGAGATCGAATGTTTGTCGTTAACTTTACACTAATTTTCCTTTCACATAATGTTTAAATTATTAAACTACAATTTTCGTCCATGTTCTTATATAAAACTTACGGTTATCTTCGTTTTTACAATAAAATTACAATTACAGTACTTATGGTTAGCGTTTTGTTAAGATTTTTGTCCCTTTCTCCAATATTTTTTCCAAAATGACGATTTTACTTTTTCACTTTAATTTATTTCATTTTTGGTCTCTAATCAATTATTTGTTTTGTATTTCATTTTCTTAATAATTTATTATCTTATATTGTTTATTTAATATAATGTCTTATTATTAGTATTAAAATTTATCTGAAGTTGTATATTCTTTAATATGATTTTGTTACATTCTAAATTTTAATCATGTGGAGTTTATTTTGTAGTAGTTACTTAAATTTATTTCCAAGTAATTTATATTGTATTTAGAAGTTGAGGGGTGTAATTTGTAAACTCTTCAAACTTGCTTTAATATTTAAAGAAAACCCTCGAAGGGTTTCCCACATCGTTTTCTTGTTCTAACTGAAAGAAAGCGACCATCCATTTTTCATCTTTTTTTCTCTGACATATTCAACAATTGATTGAGTGTGCACACACATTGTTTGATTATTATTGTCATTGATTTGTACTGTGAGTGGTACGGTTATTGAAATGGACGACTTAACATTTGGTATCAAAGCTCAATTCTCAACCGTTTTCCTTCGTTTTTCTTGCATTTCTTTACTGTCGTATTTGGTCCACTTTCTTGCATTGGACCCATTACTACATATAATTTACGATCGGGGTTTCAATTAGTTATATATCTACATAGTGTAAAACAAGGTTGCGATATACTCCCATTGATTAATTAACTTATGACGAAAAAACACTCCTCTTGTCGTTAGAACCTTCAAGGTTTCAAGAAAATCATACATATACATACATGGATACATAAATATATATGTATATATGTATGTGTGTTTGTAAATTCCTCAAACTTGATTTTAATATTTAAGGGAAACCCTCCTAGGGTTTTCCACAACTATGTCTTTTTCTAATTGAAAGAAAGCGGCCGCCCGCTTTTCCTTTTTTTCTCTCTTACATATTCAACGATTGATTGAGTGTTCATTCTCATTGTTTGATTATTATTGTTATTGGTTTGTACTGTGAGTTAGGTTATTGGAAGGGACGATTTAATTTCCTTCCTTCTTCATTAAGCTTTCCTTGTTTCTTCTTCTTCGACGACCGTTGACCACCATAGCGACCGATTCTCAAGCATCAAAGCTCAATTCTCAACTGTTTTCCTTCGTTTTTCTTGCATTTCTTTAACGTCGTATTTGGTCAACTTTCTTATAGTGGAAGCATTACTGCAGATAATTTTCGATCAGGGTTTGAGTTGGTTTTATGTCTACATAGTTTAAAATAGGGTTGCGATATACTCCCATTGATTAATTAACTTGTGACTAATAAACACTCCTCTTGTCGTCGGACCGTTCAAGGTTTCAAGAAAATCATACATATACATATACATATACATATACATATACATATACATATACATATACATATACATATACATATAGATATATATATCTATATATATATATATATATATATATATATATATATATATGTATATATATAGACACACACACACACTATTTGTTGTTTTGTTTTTCTAGAGATTTTTTCTTTAATGTAAATACATTTTCAACTCTTTCTCTTATATAAATTAAATACCAACAACCTTAAAAGTCTTGTGATATAAATAAGACATGTTTATGACTACCGCATTCAAATCACACATATTTTTTAATAATTGGTTATGTAATTATCTTTTTATATTGGTCGTAGACTTCATGGGATCCAAGAAGATGGGTTACCCTTTCTTCTTATAATTCAATGGCCGAAAAATCAAATTTTTGGCCTTAGATAGAATCACACAGAAGGATGTTATTTATGTTCTAGCATTGTTATGTCCCAATGTCTTGAATATGTATCTAGTTTTGGATTGTCAATCAATTTGTCGTGCTTTGAGCTTTGGCAGCCACATAAACACAAGAAAATCACACTAAAAGATTCTTCATGCATCATTAATAAAACTTAAAAGACAAATGGTGAGAAATTCACTATGATAAACAAAAAGGTTCAAAAGACCTTGGTTGGCTTCTCGATCTCTTATTTTTTTTATTAAGTATATACATTTATCGTTGATTTATATCAATTTTCTTTTCATTTAATGTATAAATGAGTTTTTCTAACATTTATAACAAGAATTTAGTTTCAGATCGAATGTTTGTCATTAACTTTACATTAATTTTCTTTTCACTTAATGTATTAATTATATTTAAGGTAAACTACAATTTTCGTCTGTGTGCTTATATAAAACTTATGGTTATCGTCGTTTTTAAAATAAAAATACAATTACAATACTTATAGTTAGCGTTTTGTTATGTTTTTGTCCCTTTCTCCAATATTTTTTCCAAAATGATGATTTTACTTTTTCAATTTATTTCATTTTCGGTCTCTAATCGAATATTTGTTTTATATTTCATTTTCTTAATAATTTATTATTCTTGTATTGTTTATTTAATATAATGTCTCATTATTAGTATTAAAATTTAACTAAAGATACATATTATTTAATATGATTTTGTTACATTCTAAATTTTAATCATGTGGAGTTTATTTGGTAATAGTTAGTCTAATTTAATTCCATGTAATTTATTTATTGTATTTAGAAGTTGAGGGGTGTAGTTTGTAAAGTCCTCAAACTTGCTTTTAATATTTAAGGGAAACCCTCCTAGGGTTTTCCACAACTTTGTCTTATTCTAATTGAAAGAAAGCGGCCGCCCACTTTTCATCTTTTTCTCTTTTACATATTCAACGATTGATTGATTGTTCATTCTCATTGTTTGATTATTATTGTCATGGGTTTTTACTGTGAGTGTTACTGTTATTGAAAAGGAACGATTTAACTATTGGTATCAAAGCAGGTTACGATCTTGGGATTTCCTTGCTTCTTCATTACGCTTTCGTTGTTTCTTCTTCTACGACGACCGTCGACCGCCTTAGCCACCGATTCTCAAGTATCAAAGCTCAATTCTCAATCGTTTCTCATCGTTTTTCTTGCATTTCTTTACTGTCGTATTTAACCCACTTTCTTATAGTGGGCTCATTACTACTGATAATTTTCGATCCGGGTTTGAGTTAGTTGTATATCTACATAGTGTAAAATACGGTTGCGATATACTCCCAATTGTTAATTAACTTGTGACTAAAACCCACTCCTGTTGCCATCGGACCCTTCAAGACCTCAAGAAAATCATACATATACATATACATATACGTATACATGTACATATATATATATATATATATATATATATATATATATATATATATATATATATATATATATATATATATATATATATATATATATATATATATATATATATATATAGATTCTGGATCACGTGAGAAGGGATGTTATAGTGAGAAATGGTGAGAAGGAGGTTTTTGCGTCGATATTGAATCAACAAACTATTGATTCATGATTATTGATTCATTTTAGACATTGTGGAATCAAATGTATTTGATTATATCGAAACCGGATCATAAAAAAACATGGATAAATATTTTGGTGCATCATGACCGCAGAAAAATGCATTATTACTGAATCATCATTTTTAGCCCATAAATGATGATTCAAATCTATATATTTGGTTCAAAAGTATTGATAATGAATCAATAATCATGAATCAATAGTTTTTTGATTCAATATCAATGCAAAACCCTCCTTTTCACCATTTCTAACGATAAAATCCCTTCTCACGTGATCCATATCCTTATATATATATATATATATATATATATATATATATATATATATATATATATATATATATATATATATATATATATATATATATATACTATGTGTTGTTTAGTTTTTCTCTATTTTTTTGCTTTAATGTTTAAACATCATCAACTTTTTCTCATATATAAATTAAAAACCAACAACCTTAAAAGTCTTGTGATATAAATAAATCATGTTTATGACTACCGTATTAAAATCTCACATATCTTTTAATAATAGGTTATGTAATTTATCTTTTTATTTTTGTTCTAGCATTGTTATGTCCCAATGTCTTGAATGTGTATCTAGTTTGGGATTGTTAGACAAATTGTTGTGCTTTGAGCTTTGGCAGCCACATAAATAAAAGAAAAGCGCACTAAAAGATTCTTGATGCATCTTAAATAAAAGTTAAAAGACAAATGGTGAGAAATTCGCTTTGATAAACAAAAGGTTCAAAAGACCTTGGATGGCTTCTCGATCTCATAATATTTTATTAAACATATACGTGTGTCGTTTAAATTTATATCAATTTTCTTTTCATTTAATGTATAAATGAGTTTTTCTTAAATTTATAACAGGAATTTAGTTTGAGATCAAATGTTTGTCGTTAACTTTACACTAATTTTCTTTTCACTTAATGTATAAATTATTTTTAAGATAAACTACAATTGTCGTTAACTACAACTATTTTTAAATCTTATGGTTATCATCGTTTTTACAATAAAATTACAATTACAGTACTTATAGTTATCGTTTTGTTATGTTTTTTTGTCCCTTTCTCCAATATTTTTTCCAATATCACGATTTTACTTTTTCACTTTATTTCATTTTTGGTCTCTAATTGAATATTTGTTTTATATTCCATTTTCTTAATAACTTATTATTCTTATATTGTTTATTTAATATAATGTCTTATTATTAGTACTAAATTTTAACTCAAGTTATATATTATTTAATATGATTTTGTTACATTCTAGTTTTTAATCATGTGGAGTTTATTTTGTAATAGTTAGTTTAATTTATTTCAATGTAATTTATATATTGTATTTAGAAGTTGAGGGGTGTAGTTTGTCAACTCCTCAAAGTTGCTTTTAATATTTAAGGGAAACCTTCCCACGACTTTGTCTTATTCAAATTTAAAGGTAGCGGCCGCCCACTTTTTATCTTTTTTCTCTCTGACATATTCAACGATTGATTGAGTGTCCATTCTCATTGTTTGATTATTATTGTCATTGGTTTGTACTACGAGTGCTACGGTTTTTGAAAGGGACGATTTAACAATTGGTATCAAAGCGAGGTTACGATCCTGAGATTTCCTTCCTTTTTCATTACGCTTTCCTTGTTTCTTCTTCTACGACGATCGTCGACCGCCATAACCACCGATTCTCAGGCATCAAAGCTCAATTCTCAAACGTTTTCCCTCGAAAATTATCGATCAGGGTTTGAGTTATTTTATATCTACATAGTGTAAAATAGGGTTTCGATATACTCCTATTGAGTAATTAACTTGTGACTAAAAAACACTCCTATTACCATCTGACCCTTCAAGGATTCAAGAAAATCGTACATATACATATACATACATACATACATACATACATACATACATACATACATACATACATACATATATATATATATATATATATATATATATATATATATATATATATATATACTATGTCTTGTTTAGTTTTTCTCTAGTTTTTTGCTATAATGTTAATAGATATTCAACTTTTTGTCATATATAAATTAAAAACGAACAACCTTAAAAGTTATTAGGCACAAAAGGTCTCAGTCGAACCTGTTGTACACCTTAGGGGTAGATTATTAATCAAACCTGTTTGATGCACTTGAATGTATAATTTAAGGTCTGTTAATGCATTATTGAAATATGATAAGTGATTTGCAATAGTAGTCAAAGTTGTTTACCCTGTTGCACTTGTTGCAACAAAGGAAAATTTTCCAATCTGTTCTATTCTGTTGAACAGGTTGGAAATAAACTGTCTACGTTGCTCTAACCTGTTGAGCAGCTTGGACAAATTCTAAGTGTTCTATTCTTTGTGAACAAAAGTTGTTCTTTGTGAACAGGCTAAACATTTTATGGAATATGTTTCCATGTCCTCATGTATTGTCTTGGACCAAAAAATCAGTCTACAAAATCAAAGACAAAGTGGAAAATCAGAATCTGCTTACACTGCCCAAGCTGTTCTGATACATGAAGACAAAGTGTATTTTTCAAATAGGTGACAGACCATTTCTTATATCAAAATGGCTATACAAGAAGTTGAGAGGTTTGAAGTTGACATTCCTATTCTATTTAAAGCCTTCTGCAACAGAGACAAAAAGGAAAAGACAAAGTTTCTACAATATAGAGACAAATGCTATTTTGTCAGAATGTGCAGAAAAGTATTTTTATCTTTATAGAAAGACACTCCACTATCTCTGCATCCAATGAATAAGTTTCACTGGTATTCTCTGTGAGAGTATAAAAGGAAGCTTCTAAGGAATATGAGACAAAAAAAGAGTGTGTCATATTCAGAACGTGCAAAGAAGTGTGTTTTCATGCATGCAAAGTCTGCTTGAATAAAACAGTTAAGTGTATCCAAGTTGTTCTTGTACAAGCTGTCTGTCTGTCTTGTAAACAGTGAGTTCATCTTTGTGAGTATATTCATTGTAACTGGTCTGAGTGTGTCTTAGATTAGTAGTCTACCTGTTGTATTTGTCATCTTAGCTTGAACATTTTCGCAGTTCAAGCTTGTTTGTATTTAAATAGTTGTCTGTCTGTCTGTTTTAAATAGTTGTATTCACCCTCCCCCCCCCCCCCCTCCTCTACATCTTAGAGCAACATACTAAAGAAATCGTTTGGGACCAACAACTAGTATCAGAGCAGTTTAGAGTGTGTGTTAACTCTAGATCTCTCATTACTCCCTATTTCTCATCATGGAGAATAGTGCTGCCAGCCCTTCCTCTTACAATGGCAACGGTTGAATGGCCAAACCTCCCAAGTTCAATCATCAGAACTTCTCTGGATGGAAGTGCATAATGATGCTCTACTTGGAGAATCTGGATGTACAACTACTAGAGATAGTAATGTGTAACAACCCAACTTTTAGCCCAAATAAATATCTGATTATCGAACCGAAAATGTAATTTTATTACATTACTTTGAATTATAATTTAATTAAGTCTTTGAAATATTTTAATTAAATTATATAAATATTCAAATTATGATTTATGATTTAATAAATTATTAAGATAATTAAATAAAAGATATATAAGATACGAAAGTAATAGTGGGTTAAGTAGCAAACATAACTAGTTAGAGTATATAAACGGAATTTAAGTTTAGAAAATCAGATTTCTCTCTCTCTCTAGACTCTCTCTCTAAGATTTTCTCTCTCTACTCTCTCTCTACATCTCTCTAAGATTTCTTCTAAACCGACCGTCGGATCATCAAGATTTATACGTCATCGGGAAGATCTCGAAGAATACTACAAGAATATACGGTTGCATGTAGGATTACACACAAATTTGAGGTAATTATTGACTAAACTCCCTAATTTCAAGAGTTTGGTTCGATTTTTATTAGAAACCGAAACCTAGGATTAAATAGTAAGAAATTTAGGTTGCATGTTTAAAATTTCTGAAGATTATGGTAAATTTAAGTTAACAGAAGTATCAGAAACAAAATCTACGGATTAATTCATTCAAATAAGTTCAAAATCTGAAATTTTAAGTAAAAATGTGTGTTGACAAAAATTAATCTATTTTGAATGATCTTGAATGAATTATGATGTTATGCATAAGGAAAATTGTATAAAAACACTTAATTAATGATAACACCACTTTATATTTCATTGCATCTTACTAAAAAGTGTTTTTGGGCAATTTTAATAAAAATCCGTAAGTTGCGACCTGCATATCTGCATGTGAACTCGGAGAGTTCATAGGGGAACTCGGCGAGTTCCCAAGAACACTTGAATATTTCTTCAAAAATTCACAAGTATTGGATCCGAATTCGGTTGGGACCCGAATTCGGATGAGAACCGAAATAAGTTTTGGACCTGAAATAGAACCGAACTCGGATGTGTCCGGAATCCGGTTTTGGGTCCGTACTTCGGACGTGAACTCGGCGAGTTCACCAAGCCAACTCGGCGAGTTCTCTGCGCTTCTTGTACAATTCGAATGAAGTGTCAAAATTTCGGATGGTGCCCCATCTCGGTTCATATTTCGGATGACTCAATTCGGACCAACTTCGGATGTGTCATTTCGGATGATTTAGAACCGAATCTGAATAATCCGAATTCGGATGGTCCTAATCTGAATGCAGTATTTATAATTCAAAATATATATATACAACAGATTCCTTATATAAATATGAATGATCAAATATTGAAATCAAGATCTATAAAATTAAGAAATACCATCAAATAGAAATCATATGAATATATATATGCACGATCACATATGATCAGATTTCCGAAAATGCAATCTTATGAGACTTTGAGATTAAAGACCAACGAATGAACATTGAATTTATTATTCAAATGATTCTGAGGCTAATAAATATCAATAATGATATGATTAACAGATTGAGAGCAACTGAGCCAGAGCCAGAAAGTGCAGATAACCAGTAACAGTGAGTTGTAGATTTCATTTTAACTGCATATTATGTGAATTGAGACTTTTGTTGCATGATTCTGATTTATTGATATTCTGATCTTGAGCTTATTGAAATATTGTCATAGTATATTTACTATGATTTGTTGAGCTGAGTATTTCTTCTTCTAGATTCGATTCTTTGACGAGTCACTTGATTGTTAAGCTTAACACCATCACTATTGCTCAGTGTTGGGTTAATGTTAGGCTTATGATGTGCTGATTTACGTGATGAAAGCACAGAGGGTAGCTAGAGCTGAGCATTCCGATGATATCCATATAGAGCTTTTACTGGTAGCTAGCCCAGTACGTGGCTGATCCCCACTAATGATGCGTGTGTATGGATTTATCATCATCCGAGCATTCCTTATGAATTTGTCTAAAAGTCTCAAGAGCAACAACAGTTTTATAACTGGGAGCTGAGCAAAAGTCGCGCATCAAAAGAGCATTAATTGGCCAATGACCCTTCGAGATTGAGCTGTGCATGAGCCTAGTGCAGTGCATATAGAGCTGAGCCGTGCATGAGCCGAGTGCAGTGCATGTGCTTCCGCGTTCATAATTGCATGTTAAATGTGAAATTCTACATTCTCACTAAGCAAATAAGCTTACCCGTTGTTGCATTATTTTTCAGGTAAAGGCAAAGGATTGGCTGGACCTAGTTCATAGGTCAGGACTTTGAAAGAGCTTGAAGTGCATTAGAACCTGTTCCAATACCTTGGTACTTGATTAAAGATAGAGCTTTGGGGTTTGGGTTAGTTTACATTTGTGCTTTGATGTAATAGTCTAGAAGTCTGCCCCTGTTACTTAAAAATTATCTCTGATTGTAATTAACTTTTATTCCGCAACTGTTAATTTTATCTTAGTTTCCTGATTGATATTGCGTTGCTACTGGGCCTTCACTTGAGACCTTTGAGAAATCAGAGGGTCTCACATAATGGAAGGTCCGTATGTGACAACCTCTATTACTACTATAACTCCTGCTGCTGAAGGAGCTGTTCCTAAAGTCAGGACTATTGAGAAAGCAAAAGCTCAATGGTCTGATGAAGACAAAAGGATGGTTGCTCTTGATGCAAAGGCTAGGAACAACCTTGTGATTTCTCTTCCTGTTAATTGTTCAAACAGGTTGAGAAAATGAAGACTGCAAAGGAGATGTGGGATACTTTGTGTACCGTCTATGATGGTCCCACTATCACACTGGATAAGAGGATCAACAATCTTGTTAGACAGTATGAGCTGCTCTTTGCAAAGCCAAATGTGTCACTCACTGAAACCTACACCAGGTTTACTGCCTTGATAAATGATCTCAAAGCTTTTGAGATCACTAAAGACGTCTTAACTTTGGTAAACAAAATTTTGGACATTCTGCCTGAGGAATGGAATTACTTCTCTACTATCATTTGAAACTCAGGGACCATCAGTGGCATGGATCTTGTAAATCTTTATGGAATGATGAATAGTCATGGAAATAGAAACGAAATGCCTTAGAGACGTCCAAAAGAGGTGCTGCCTTAGTGGCCAGCGTGAGACAACCTGCTGGTCAGGTGTGTGATGCGTTCACACAAGCTGATCAACGGGATGATGATGAAATGGAGGAATTGTCAGAGGAAGAAGAAAGTGAAGACCTTACTGAGTTTGATGATGAGCAAATGATTGCTATGCTTGTCAGAAAATTCAATAAGAAGAGGTTTGGTGGAAAGATGCTGCAAACGAAGTCACGTGACATCAAAAAGAAGCATTTGACAAAACTAAGGTTGAGTGCTCTAAATGTGGCAAAAATGGGCATATAGCTGCTGACTGTGTGTCTAAAGTTGTTGGTTCCTCATAAAAACCATACAAGACAAATAAAGACGATGGCTATAGGGTTAAGTACCTAATGACCATGGATAAGCTGAGAAAGTTGGAAGACTCTGTGGCTTCCAACAAGCAGAAGGGACTCATGGCTGAGACTTGAGACAGGGACGAGTCTGATTCATTATCTGATGAAGAGGACATCACATATGTGATGGCCAACACTGATGTCCCCTCAACAAGCAACTTCAAACAGGACTTGGCTAAAGCTGAAGCTCTCAGCAGCTTGGAATACTGGAACCCAACTATGATGTATAAGGTACAAAATTTTATGGATTACGGTTCTGATGAAAAAGTTAAAATGTTTGAATATTTACTTGTTGATCTAAAAGCTGCTGTTGAGAAACAAGATGCTTTGAAGTCTGAGATCTCTAAGTTAAAAACGGATCATGAAACAAAAACTGATGAACTGGATAGTTTTTATATGTTGAAAACTGAGCTTGATGAAGTGAAACACATCAACACCATTTTATTAGAAGAAAAGAGAGAGACAGACTGAAAGCATGCCAAGCTTCAAAAGAATGTTGACTCTTGGTACCATCTGCACTAAACGTCGACCACTATATCAGTCAGCAGATCCCTGCTCAAATCCAAGCCTATCTTGGAGGGGATCTTGACACAACAACTTCAATTGTTCAGATTAATAATCTAGAAAAAGACTTATCCACTCTTGGTGAGCTTCCAAGTACTTTTATTAAAAGAGTAAATGGAAAGCTAGTATCAACAAACAGGTTTGTCAGGCCTCAAAACACTGACAGTTTGTGTGAAAAAGCTTTAAAGACTGATGATGGAATGTGTTCTCCATCAAATCAGCCTGCTAAGTGCATAGCTGGTTCACTTAAACAAAAGAAGGAAAAAGAAGTTCAAACTGCAGCTTTGGACACTAAACCTGTCAACAAGACAGGTTCTGGATCTAAAGCTGATGGGAAGAAACCTGTTAACCCTTTTGATGCTAAACATTTTGAGAAGAAGTTTTTAAAAGGAAATCAGCCTGCTTTCAACAGGTGTAAGTCTCATGTTGAAAGTAAATCTGCTGTGATTTCAAAGTAGTTTTTAAATTTTATTGGAAAATTGGTTATAAATAAAGGAAAATCATTTAAAACTAGAAGTAGTGATTATGTTGATAGGAAACATTCATCACATCTCAGTAAAGGCAAGGGCAAAGCCATTGCTCAACCTGAGAAAGCTGGGAATAAGTTTCTCAAACCGGTCGAAGGACAAAAGCCAATTAAACATCCTGTATTTGATCTCTGCCCTCCCAATAAGAGGAAAGAGGGCACAGACAAAGCTGTTGCTGTTGTACCTTCCACTCAAACTGTTGGTCCTTTTAAGAATGGTAATATGTTTACTAAACCTGTTGAGAAGACTAAGAATGATATCCTAGAATGTGTTTCTAGAAGTACTTCTTCCAAAAATTCTAAAAAGAGAAAATGCTATAAATGTGGGAAGAAGACTCATATGACCAAAGACTGTCCTGAAACTGAGGACATAAGGCCTGCTGACACTGCTAGTTCCAACATTGCAAAAACCAGCAGTTTTGTAAGTAACATGGTCATTGAGGAGAGTATCCAAGCCGATACAATCCAAATTGGAAATATTAGTGTAGATCTAAGTGGTCCATCAACAAATGTTGATGAAGGAGAACTCATCCTTATGATGAGTTCTGCTAAAAAAACTAATATTTTCTAATGACACTCTGCAGGCTAAACAACCAAGCTAGGTTTGGTACGTGGACAGCAGCTGCTCAGGCCACATGACAGGTTGCAAAGATTTTCTGAGTTATCTCAGGCCTGGAAAAGGGCCAAAAGTCACCTTTGGGGACAATGTTCAGGGATCCACAGAAGGATATGGAACCCTTTAAGCTGGTGCTGCAATATTCAAAAGAGTAGTCTAAGTGTCTGGGCTAAAACATAACCTTGTTAGCATTAGCCAACTGTGTAATGTTGGCTACAAGGTTAACTTTGATGAGCACTTGGGATACACACTGGATCCTCAAGGCAAAGTTGTGATGTGTGCACAAATGAAGAAAGGTGTATATGTTGTGGACAGGAAATCTGTTGATCCTACATCTGGAACCTGCTTTATATCAAGGAGCAATGCAAACCTAAACTGGTTATGGCACAAAAGGCTATCACACCTGAACTTCAAGAATATCAGCAAACTCTGTAAGAAAGAGTTGGTAACAGGTTGTAACAACCTAACTTTTGCCGATTATGTAATAATGAATTTTGAGATAATAATATAATTTTGCTATATTATTTGTATTTGTAAATAAGGATTAAGAATGAAAAAAAAAAATTTTTTATTAAGTAAATTTAATTTTAAATTATATTTATAATTTAATTGAGTAAAATAAAAGATGATTATAATAAAGAGATGTAAAATACAAAAGTTTAGTGGGTTGAATAACAAATGAGACCAAAATTATATATATAAAAGCCTAGAATAATGATCATTTAAGATCATTTAAACACAATTAACTTCTCTCTCTACTCTCTCTCTACACATATTCGGCAATTTCACAAATTTGCCAAGGAATTCAAGATTTGTTCAATTAATTCAAGAATTAAGACAAGGAGGAGTTACAACAACATTAATCCACAAGAAACTACAAAGATTTAGGTAAAAATTTACTTAAATTTCCATCTTTTAGAAGTTTGGTTTGGTTTTAGTAAAAACCGAAACCAAAGAAATTAAATTATGAAATTATTGTTGCATGTATAAGAATTTTGTAGATTATGATAAATTTATGATAATAGATGAAACAGAAACAGAAATCTGAGGTTAGATCGTTCGAATAAGCAAGAAATTTGATTTTTATGAAAATATATGTTCTTGACAAAAACTTGCTTATTTTGGACGATCTTGACAAATTAATTGTGTTATTGATATGGAAATTAGTATAGAAACATTCAAATAATGATATTACATCAATATATAACATTGCATGTTAATAAAATGTGTTTTTAGTAATTTTTGTGATAAATTCGTATGAACATACTCAAGAACACTAAGAACAATTCTGGGAAAAATGCTAAGTATAGATCCGAATTCGGGTAGGACCGAATTCAGATGATGTTTATTTCGGACCTATAATTCGGTTCGGATAATATGTTAATTCGGACCCTACAATTCGGATGCTTTCAAATTCGGATTTCTATATTTCGGACCCAATTAGATTCGGATGTCATGCTAAATTCGGTTGAGTCATGGTCCGAATTCGGTAGTCAATTCGGATCTCTAATTCGGATGTGTCCGGATCCGGATGATCCGAATCCGGATCCCAATCCGGGCTGATCCGAAATTTATGATCCGAAAATCCAACTTTTATGAATTTATGACATTTCAATAAATTAAATGATTTATATGCATAAGTTTTAGTCATATATATATATATATATATATATATATATATATATATATATATATATATATATATATATATATATATATATATATAGAAAACTTTTGAAGATATTATGAAACAAAGAATCTAATGAGAGATTGACAAGATATCAGCTATCAGAATCAGATAGAAGAATTAAATGACCAAAAGATGATGGCATTGATAAGACAAATTATCAGATATCAGACTCAGATAAAATACAAGAATTTAAAGACTAAAATGACGATGATAAAGATGATGAAATTGACATGATATTATCATGAATGATTTTGAACAGGTTCAGTATATTCTGAACAAAGATTAAAGACTTAAAGACTTGAAAGCGGGTCTATGATTTGAAAAGAATTGACAGATTACAGATTGACAAAGATAAAATCCTGAGATAACTCAGGTGGCAGATTTTTATATCTGTTTGATAAAGACCCCGACCTGTGAGTTATAGATATTCAGATTGAACATGCATAGATCCGGTTGAGATATATTGCTGCTGTTAGATTTATTGACATTCATTTATCAGCTGGATTGAGACCTGTGCACACCATGGTTGGGTGTTGCCCAGTGAATCACGATAGCTATTTGATTATCTTTTCATATTGCATTTAATATTGCTTCAGACTTTGCTTTATGATTCATTGCTATCATGACTTCTAAGACATATGCTTACATCATTGATCAGACATTTGATAGATTGATTCAGCTTGACTAGCCCTTATGGTCTATTGTTCTAGACCCGGCTATTTCACCAGTTCTTATGAACTTGGTAATGACCTCCGATGTTCCGCCATATTGACTTACTGGTAGCTAGCCCAGTATGTGGCTGATCCCCACGATTTAAGCGTGAGTGTGGCTTGAACATCATCCAATTCTATGATTCTATATCTCAATCATGAGGGCTGTAGCGGCAGCCAAGACATATCACGCTAAGACTAATGACTCCGCTTGACACGCATGTTGATATTGAAAATCTATAAACTCACTAAGCATTGCTTACAGATGTTGCATTAATATTTTACAGGAAAAGCCAAAGGAAAATCACCTGCAGGACCTAGTACTTAGGTCATTCAAGATCCAAGTTTTGAAGCTTTCTTAGACCACTACTCAACAAACTTTCTGGTACTGATTGGAAGACAACAAATGTGGTGGTTCTGGGTAGACTTGATGTAATGTATAATGTTATGACTAGATTAGATGTTACCCTTTTATAACTTTATTTTGAAATATGTAAACTTAAATCCTAATCTGTAATGTACATGTAATTTTATTTTTCCGCAATTTAATTACCCTATCTTAGTATGGTTGATATCGTATTGCATAATGTGGGACCTAGACTAGTGAGCACTGCCCCGTAAGGGGTGGTCTTCACAGGATGGTATCAAAGCCCATAGTTTCAGTGAATCAAGTATTACGTGAGTATACTTGGTCTCAAACTGAAGCAATACATATGTATCAATCATTTAGGTGGTTTGAACTGAGATAGGATGTACAGACTGTTAGGATGGGAAAAAGGGTAGATAGATCTAAGTCTATAAACTGATAGTTAAATGCTTGTAATTTTCAGTAGAAGATGTCAGGATCAGGTGATATTCCCAGCAACATGAACCCACAACAAATGTTTGAAATGATGCAACAACTTCTAGCCCAACACTCAGAACAACAAAACAAAATAATGCAAGAACAGTTTCAGGCCAGAGATGAGGCCAAAGCTAAAAGACGTGAAGAAAAGAAAAATAAGAGAAAAGAAAAGCAAGTCCAGACTAATGAATCTGATTCTGATAAATCTAATCCAGAAACCCAAATTGCTCAGCCAAAAGGCTGCAAATTTAAAGATTTCAAAGCTAGCGGTGCTTTGAATTTTGAAGGAACAGTTAATCCAATTCAAGCGATGGATTGGATCAGTCATACCGAAGAGATCTTTAGAATCTCTGACTGTTTAGATTCCAAGAAAGTAAGTTATGCGTCTGCACTATTTGTGGGAGCTGCCCGTGCCTGGTGGAAAACTCAGAGGAGTATCTATGGTGAAGAAATAATTCAGACTCTAGAGTGGAACCAGTTTCTTGATATGTTCAATGCAAAGTACTGCCCGATCGATCAACAAGATAAGATGGAAGTACAACTGATGCAGCTGACTCAGGGGACGAAGACAGTTGACGAATACGAACACGAGTTTTCACGACTATGCGGTTACTCCTCATACCAAGTAGCTACCGAAGAAAGAAAGATGAATAGATTTCGTGTAGGACTCAATCCCAGATACAGACATCCGATGAGCGCTATCAAATACAAGAGTTATTTGGAAATGGTAGAAGCAGCCAGACAGATTGAGAGAGGATATCTAGAGTACGGCGATCAGCTATACGCTCTAACGACTAACCCAATGAATCCGTCTCCTCTGAAGAAACAAAGATTTGGCAGATTTTTCAAGCCAAATAAGTCGCAATCTCAGCAATCTCATCAACATAGTTCACCGCAGAAAGCACAAGCTTATTCCCTAACGAACGAGCCACGATTCTGCAACCGATGCAGAAAGTCACATATGGGGTTGTGCAATCCAGAAGATGTTACTTGCTTTGCGTGCAATATGATCGGTCACAGTAGTGAAGAATGTCCACAGCAGGGACGTGGATGTGCAAAGTGCGGGAAAAGAGGACATTTTATGTACCAGTGTCGTAGCGGATCGCGTTATCAGTCTCAATCATCAGCAGGAGGTTCTACAGGGAAAAGTTCTGCTGCAACACCGACTGCACGGACTCGAGCTTTCCAAATTACAGCCGAGGAAGCAAAAGAAACACCTGATGTAGTTACGGGTATGTTTTTACTTAACTCGATTCCGGCTCGTGTATTATTTGATTCTGGCGCAAGTCGTTCTTTCATATCAACCTCTTTTGCACGACAATTATGTAAGATTCCATCAAAGCTTCCCGTGATACTAGACATTGAGACAGCCAGTAACAATTTCGTTATGGCTGATTCCGTTTATCGAAACTGCACACTACTTGTTGATAATATCGTATTTAATCTCGACCTCATCCCGATTCCGTTAAAAGAATTTGACGTCATCATCGGCATGGATTGGCTAATGAACAACGAGGCTACAATTATCTGCAACCGACGAATCATCAAGATCAAGTCTTCAAACGGCCAAGTACTTGAGATCAAGGGCGAGAAGCGGAAAGGTGCACATTGTTTTATATATGTTGAAAAAGCGCATAAGTACTTATCTAAGGGTCACGAATCTTATATCTGTCATGTTTCAACTGAATCCAACTCTGAAAAGAAATCGTTGTCCGATATTCCTATCGTCTGTGAGTTCCCAGACGTATTTCCTGATGACATTTCCGGAGTGCCACCGGAACGTCAAGTCGAGTTTAGTATAGACTTGGTTCCTGGTGCGGCTCCTATCGCAAAAGCTCCATACAGACTTGCACCTGCAGAAATGCAAGAAATGTCTAAGCAACTGCAAGAGCTGTTAGAGAAGGGGTTTATCCGACCGAGTTCTTCTCCGTGGGGTGCACCAGTTCTATTTGTTAAAAAGAAAGACGAAACCTTCTGTATGTGCATCGACTACCGCGAGTTGAACAAAGTCACCATAAAGAATAAATATCCTTTGCCCAGGATCGATGATCTGTTTGACCAGCTGCAAGGAGCCAACTATTTCTCAAAGATAGATCTCCGTTCTGGGTATCATCAGCTGAAAGTTAGAGATGAGGATATTCCGAAGACAGCTTTCCGTACAAGATACGGTCATTACGAATTTCTCGTAATGCCGTTTGGATTAACGAATGCACCAGCGGCGTTCATGGATCTCATGAATCGCGTGTGCAGACCAATGTTGGATAAATCAGTTATCGTGTTCATAGACGATATTCTGATTTACTCCAAAACGGAGGCTGATCATTCCGTTCATCTGCGACAGTTGCTAGAGTTGTTAAGAAAAGAAAGACTCTACGCAAAATTTTCTAAATGTGAATTTTGGCTCAGATAGGTATAAATTTTATTATATAAGTCTTGAGCTAAATTCATTAAGTATTCTTAACACTTCAAAAATTTGATATCCTGATATGATTCTTATAGATTCAATTCCTTGGCCATGTCGTTTCTGGCGAAGGAATATCCGTTGATCCGTCTAAAGTCGAGGCCGTTCAGAAATGGCAAACGCCTCGCAATGCCTCTGAAATAAGAAGTTTCCTTGGATTGGCTGGTTATTATCGGCGATTCATAAAGGACTTCTCGAAGATTGCTGTGCCACTTACAATGCTAACACGAAAGAATACTCCTTTCGTTTGGACCGATAAACAGCAAGAGGCATTCGATATTCTGAAGCAAAAGTTGATTCAAGCACCGATCCTAGCCTTGCAAGAAGGCAATGATGATTTCATTGTTTACAGCGACGCATCTGGTACTAGCTTAGGATGTGTTCTCATGCAAAGAGGAAAGGTTATTACCTACGCTTCAAGGCAATTAAAAGACTACGAGAAAAGTGCACCAACTCATGATCTTGAGTTGGCTGCCGTTACCTTTGCACTGAAGATCTGGCGTCACTATCTATATGGGACTCGGTGTCAGCTCTACACCGATCATAAGAGTCTCAAATACCTTGTCACTCAAAAAGATCTGAATATGAAACAGCGTCGATCCTTGGAGCTTATCAAGGATTATGATTGCGAGACCTTATATCATCCCGGCAAAGCAAATGTTGTCGCGGATGCGTTGAGTAGGAAAGTTTATCCGGAAAAGTGCTGCTATGCCCTAACTCCTGTTATATTCTCTTCTGATCTTATTGAAGACATCAGAGTTGCTCAAGCTGAAGCAATGAAAGAAGAGAATATTGATTCTGAAAATCTTAAAGGGCAGTTACAATTTCTAACTCTGAACCATTTGGGACTTCACTGTCTCAAGGGAAACCGAATCTGGGTTCCTAAGTATGGTTCAATCCGCAGCACTCTTCTGTCCGAAGCTCATCAGTCCAAGTTATCTGTTCATCCTGGCAGCTCAAAGATGTACTTCGATCTGAAGGCCGACTATTGGTGGCCAGGAATGAAGAAAGATATCGGTAAATGTGTTGAAAGCTGCAGAGTATGTCAGATGGTTAAGGCAGAACACCAGAAACCCTTTGGAGATATGCAACCACTACCCGTTCCTGAATGGAAGTGGGAGCATATAACTATGGATTTCATCACAAAGTTGCCTAAGACCAAAAGGCAACACGACTCCATCTGGGTAGTCGTTGACCGTTTAACGAAATCAGCACATTTCATACCGATGAAAGAAACATATTCTCTCGATAGATTGGCGCAGCTGTACATCACTGAAATTATTTCACGTCATGGTGTGCCAAAGTCTATCGTATCAGATCGTGATAGTCGTTTCACTTCGAGATTCTGGCAAGCACTACAAGATGGGATGGGTACTCGGATTTCTATGAGTACTGCTTATCATCCAAATGCAGATGGCCAGAGTGAGCGTACTATCCTAACTCTCGAAGATATGCTTGGTGCCTGCATTCTTGATCTAGGTGGTAACTGGGATGACCACTTGCCGTTGGTCGAATTCTCATACAACAACAGTTATCATTCTACAATCAAGATGACTCCTTTTGAAGCTTTATACGGAAGAAAGTGCAGAACTCCCACCTGTTGGCGTGAAACAGGTGAATCACCAATAGCGGGTCCTGCCCTTCTACAGTTGACTCACGAGAAGATTCAAGTTGTTAGAAGAAATATTCTGGAAGCTCAAAGCAGGCAGAAGTCATATTATGACAATCGACACAGATCAATCAGTTTTGCAGTTAACGATTGGGTGATGCTGAAAGTATCCCCAATGAAGAATGTGGTACGGTTTATTAAAAGAAACAAGCTAGCTCCAAGATTCATCGGTCCGTTCAAGATCGTTGAAAAGATTGGGAATCAGTCTTATCGTCTTGATCTACCAGCTGACTTAGCTGGAATACATCCTGTATTCCATGTTAGTCACTTAAGAAAGAGTTTAGCTGACGAAAGAGAAGTTCAAATATCGCACGTTAACTTGCAGATAGATGAGAAGCTTCGCGTGGTTGAAGAGCCGGAGTGTATTCTGGACTCGAAAACTAAAAAGCTTCGAAATAAAGAAATACAGATGGTGCTCGTCCAGTGGAAACACCACAAAGGTTCGCATCAGTCTTGGGAATCCAGAGATGTTATGAAAGCAACATATCCCAGTCTGTTCGAATGTAGCTAACTTCGGGGACGAAGTTTGTGCGTGGTGGAGCCCATTCTGTAACAACCTAACTTTTGCCGATTATGTAATAATGAATTTTGAGATAATAATATAATTTTGCTATATTATTTGTATTTGTAAATAAGGATTAAGAATGAAAAAAAAAATTTATTAAGTAAATATAATTTTAAATTATATTTATAATTTAATTGAGTAAAATAAAAGATGATTATAATAAAGAGATGTAAAATACAAAAGTTTAGTGGGTTGAATAACAAATGAGACCAAAATTATATATATAAAAGCCTAGAATAATGATCATTTAAGATCATTTAAACACAATTAACTTCTCTCTCTACTCTCTCTCTACACATATTCGGCAATTTCACAAATTTGACAAGGAATTCAAGATTTGTTCAATTAATTCAAGAATTAAGACAAGGAGGAGTTACAACAACATTAATCCACAAGAAACTACAAAGATTGAGGTAAAAATTTACTTAAATTTCTATCTTTTAGAAGTTTGGTTCGGTTTTAGTAAAAACCGAAACCAAAGAAATTAAATTATGAATTTATGATAATAGATGAAACAGAAACAGAAATCTGAGGTTAGATCGTTCGAATAAGCAAGAAATTTGATTTTTATGAAAATATATGTTCTTGACAAAAACTTGCTTATTTTGGACGATCTTGACAAATTAATTGTGTTATTGATATGGAAATTAGTATAGAAACATTCAAATAATGATATTACATCAATATATAACATTGCATGTTAATAAAATGTGTTTTTAGTTATTTTTGTGATAAATTCGTATGAACATACTCAAGAACATAAAGAACAATTCTGGGAAAAATGCTAAGTATAGATCCGAATTCGGGTAGGACCGAATTCAGATGATGTTTATTTCGGACCTATAATTCGGTTCGGATAATATGTTAATTCGGACCCTACAATTCGGATGCTTTCAAATTCGGATTTCTATATTTCGGACCCAATTTGATTCGGATGTCATGCTAAATTCGGTTGAGTCATGGTCCGAATTCGGTAGTCAATTCGGATCTCTAATTCGGATGTGTCCGGATCCGGATGATCCGAATCCGGATCCCAATCCGGGCTGATCCGAAAATCCAACTTTTATGAATTTATGACATTTCAATAAATTAAATGATTTATATGCATAAGTTTTAGTCATATATATATATATATGATATATATATATATAGAAAACTTTTGAAGATATTATGAAACAAAGAATCTAATGAGAGATTGACAAGATATCAGCTATCAGAATCAGATAGAAGAATTAAATGACCAAAAGATGATGGCATTGATAAGACAAATTATCAGATATCAGACTCAGATAAAATACAAGAATTTAAAGACTAAAATGACGATGATAAAGATGATGAAATTGACATGATATTATCATGAATGATTTTGAACAGGTTCAGTATATTCTGAACAAAGATTAAAGACTTAAAGACTTGAAAGCGGGTCTATGATTTGAAAAGAATTGACAGATTACAGATTGACAAAGATAAAATCCTGAGATAACTCAGGTGGCAGATTTTTATATCTGTTTGATAAAGACCCCGACCTGTGAGTTATAGATATTCAGATTGAACATGCATAGATCCGGTTGAGATATATTGCTGCTGTTAGATTTATTGACATTCATTTATCAGCTGGATTGAGACCTGTGCACACCATGGTTGGGTGTTGCCCAGTGAATCACGATAGCTATTTGATTATCTTTTCATATTGCATTTAATATTGCTTCAGACTTTGCTTTATGATTCATTGCTATCATGACTTCTAAGACATATGCTTACATCATTGATCAGACATTTGATAGATTGATTCAGCTTGACTAGCCCTTATGGTCTATTGTTCTAGACCCGGCTATTTCACCAGTTCTTATGAATTGGTAATGACCTCCGATGTTCCGCCATATTGACTTACTGGTAGCTAGCCCAGTATGTGGCTGATCCCCACGATTTAAGCGTGAGTGTGGCTTGAACATCATCCAATTCTATGATTCTATATCTCAATCATGAGGGCTGTAGCGGCAGCCAAGACATATCACGCTAAGACTAATGACTCCGCTTGACACGCATGTTGATAATGAAAATCTATAAACTCACTAAGCATTTCTTACAGATGTTGCATTAATATTTTACAGGTGAAGCCAAAGGAAAATCACCTGCATGACCTAGTACTTAGGTCATTCAAGATCCAAGTTTTGAAGCTTTCTTAGACCACTACTCAACAAACTTTCTGGTACTGATTGGAAGACAACAAATGTGGTGGTTCTGGGTAGACTTGATGTAATGTATAATGTTATGACTAGATTAGATGTTACCCTTTTATAACTTTATTTTGAAATATGTAAACTTAAATCCTAATCTGTAATGTACATGTAATTTTATTTTTCCGCAATTTAATTACCCTATATTAGTATGGTTGATATCGTATTGCATAATGTGGGACCTAGACTAGTGAGCACTGCCCCGTAAGGGGTGGTCTTCACACAGGTTTGCCTTCTATAACCTTTGTTAAGGATAAACTCTGCATAGCTTGTGAGAAAGCCAAGCAGAGAAAAACATCTTTTAAATCGAAACATAATTTTTCTATTGATACTCCTCTCTTCTTAATCCATATGGACTTGTTTGGACCTGCCAGTGTCCCAAGTCTAGGAGGTAGAAGATACACTCTAGTAATGGTTGATGAGTTCTCCAAGTTTACATGGGTGATCTTCCTAAAGACCAAAGGAGAGGCTTCCAGATAAATTATTGGATTTATTAAGAAGATGGAAGTTTTGAACTCTACTCAAGTCAAGCAGCTTAGAAGTAATCATGGTACTAAATTCAGAAACAGTACTCTTGAGGACTTCTTTGAAGAAAGAGGGATCTCTCAAAACATTTCAGCTGTAAGAACTCCACAACAAAATGGAGTTGCTGAAAGGAGAAATAGTACTCTCGTTGAAGCTGCTAGAACCATGTTGTGTGCATCAGGTTTGCGTTCATCATTTTAGGCTGAAGCTGTCAACATTGCATGCTTCACTCAAAACCGGTTCGTAGTGGTGAAAAGGTTTAATAAGACTCCTTGTGAGTTAATCAAACGGAGAAGGCCAAATATAAGTTAGTTCCATGTGTTTGGATGCCCCTGTTTCATCCTGAATCAAAGGGATCAGCTAGCTAAATTTGAACCCAAAGCTGATGAAGGTGTGTTTGTTGGATATTCTACTGTCTCTAAAGCCTTCAGAGTATACACCTACAAAAGAAAGGTGATAGATGAATCTATAAATGTCAACTCTAAGGAGTCTAAGACTGCTTCTACCAAAGTTGTTCCTAAATCAGTTTCAGGAGAATTCAGCTTTGATGATCTTATGCATTCCATTGATGAACAGATGGACTCAAAAGCTTCCACTTCACCAAGAGTGGAAGCTCTTAACCATAATGGGCATGATGATGATTATGTTGGTACACCTTGTGTGAATATGTGTACTGATATAATTAATGCACCATGTCCAGAACAGATCAATGCTGATTTCCCTTAATCCTCTTCTGATGTGTTCAACAATAGAGATTCATGTTCAATAGGTGAACAGGCTCAAGACAATAGTGTGTCTGAAAATCTTGAAAGTTGTTCTGCAAGACCTGATGAAAATGAAAATGATACAGGAGAATCTTCATTGAAACATGAATCCTAAGTGGATCAGGTGTCACCCCAATGATCAAATAATTGGTGACATCAACAAAGGGGTACAAGCCAGATGGGACAGCTTAGGAAACTTTTGTAAGTTTTTTAGTTTTGTATCCCTGATGGAGCCATAGAAAGTAGATGATGCTCTTAAAGATGCCAATTGGATCACTGCCATGCAAGAAGAGCTCAATCTGTTTGAGAGAAACAAAGTATGGAAGCTGGTCCCTGTTCCTAAAGGTAAAACTATAATTTGCATCAAATGGGTTTTCAGAAAAAAAGATGGATGAGCAAGGTCATGTCATTAGAAATAAGGCAAGACTTGTTGCTCAAGGCTATAGGCAAGAAGAAGGCATAGACTATGATGAAACATTTACTCCAGTGGCCAGGTTAGAAGCAATTCATTTGTTTCTAGCCTACGCTGCCCACAAGAGCATGAAGGTATTTCAAATGGATGTCAAGAGTGCATTTTTGAACGGTAAGCTGCAGGAAGAGGTATATATGTCAAGCAGCCTCCAGGTTTTGAAAGTGAACAACATCCAGGTTTTGTCTATAAGTTGGACAAAGCTCTCTATGGTCTAAAACAAGCCCCTAGAACCTGGTATGACACTCTTACTGATATCCTTATGAGCACTGGTTATTCCAGAGGTAAAGTGGATACCAAATTGTTCATAAACAAGGTGAAAACTGATATTATGCTTGTTCAAATATACGTGGATGACATAATATTTGGTTCTACTAATGAGCAGTTATGCAAGAACTTTTCACTTCTCATGAAATCCAAATATGAAATGAGCATGATGGGTGAACTTACTTTTTTTCTTGGATTACAGGTTAAACAAACCTCAAATAGATTTTTTGTTAGTCAAAGAAAGTATAGCTTAGATCTTCTAAAAAAGTTTAAATTTGATCAAAGTTCTCCCATCAAAACCCCAATGGCAACCAATGTAAAGTTGGATGCTGATGCCTATGGCAAATCTGTTTCAGTAACAGCTTAAAGAGACATGATTGGGTGCTTTCTATATTTAACTGCTAGTAGACCAGATATTATATTTGCTATCTGTTTATGCGCTAGGTTTTCAAGCTGATCCAAAAGAATCACATCTACCTGCTATCAAAAGAATCTTTAGAAACCTAAAGGGTACACCAGGTTTGGGTCTTTGGTATCCCAAAGACTCCAACCTTGAACTAAATGGCTATTCAGATTCTGATTTTGCAGGCTGCAGGTTAGATAGGAAAAGCACAACAGGTGGATGTCAACTTCTTGGTGGAAAGTTGATCAGTTGGTGTAGCAAGAAGCAGAATTCTGATTCTACTGCTGAAGCTGAGTACATTGCTGCTGGAAGCTGCTGTGGGCAGATTCTATGGATGCAACATCAGCTTGAGGATTATGACCTTGTATATAGGAAAACTCCAATTCTGTGTGATAATACAAGTGCCATAGCTATCTCCAATAATCCTGTCTTCCACTCTAGAAGAAATCATATTGAGGTCAGACATCACTTCATAAGGGATCACATCCAAAAAGGTAATGTGGAGGTAAGTTTTATTTCCACAGAAGAACAGCTTGCAGACAGTATTCAACAAACCTCCTGATGAAAACAGGTTTAATTACCTTGTAAGCGAGCTGGCTATGTTAAATAAATGTGACTAAGTGTCATTGATGATCTAAAAGATCGGTTGTTCAAAGATGTGAAAATTTCTCTAAACAGCATGGACAGGACAGGTTTTACTTGTCCTATACTTAGCCAGTTTTTGAAAATTTCAACAACTTGGACGTATCACAGGCATCACCAAATAAGTTTTCATCTCAAACCTGTTCTGTTGTACAAACTCCTAATCTGCTCACTCTCCAAATCTGTCAAACAAGGCTAAGCCTTTTAACTTGTTCAGCTATTGAACAGGTTCCACGATGGAACCTGTTCTCATATAGTTGCACAGGTTGCATGAACAGCTTGAAGAGTGATCAGTGTGTGATGATACCTGTTCATCACAGGTTTGAACAACAGCTTAGATCATCAGTTTTTAATTACCTTTCTTCACATCTAAGTTACTTAAATTACGCATTCATTTAACTTAATTACCTACAGATAATGTTTATTAACGTGTGTTAGTAGTTAAAAAGGTCAAGTGGTCTGACAACCATTCTGACATGGCATACCGTTCCGTTTTTCGTTAAGAACATTTCAAATCAACCACCCAAACCTTTCTCTCTCCTACTCACTCACACTCAAATCTTATAAATACCTAAACCACTGTTTCATCATCTTCTTCTTCTCTACTGCTTCTATATCATCCTGATAAACCCTAAACTGACTAAGTGTCAAATATCATGCATCACTACTACTTTCCAAAATGGCTCACCAAAACAACCCCCTTTTACCTGTGTTCATTGGTGATGATGTTGAAAAACATCCCTCTGTCACCACAATGCTCACAACCGAACCCACCAACTACATTGCCAATCTGACCATTCCCAAAAATTATGTGGGAAAAGTGTCAAGATCAAAATCACCTAAGATTAACTGGTTTGAATGATTAGAGTTAAACCAATAATCTTGTTTTGAATCAAAGTCCAATTAAGAAGTTTGCGGAATAACACTTAATTGTTTTAAGAAAAACATTCAGAACAATAAAAAAACAGACAATCAATAAACAAAATTAATATCAAAACCTTTATATCACAAATCTCTGATTACAATAACCTCTAATCTGTTTGATTAGACGAAGAAAACAAACTGTTCTTAAGGTTTTTCAACCTTAGAGGCTTTAGAAACTTAATCAGAATGCAGATTACAATATGAATTTCTTAGGCACCGAATTACTTTAGAAAGACCTAGTCTATCTCTATTTATAGCCTTCTGATTTGTTTCCTTGACAAACTGTGATTTCTCTTGAATAGATATCTTTGGAAGATCTTCAAATCTTGAAATCTTTATCACTACCTAATTTGTAGCACTTTCTGTCATCTAATTGTTGAGCGGCTTGAACTTTAACTCTGGCAGCTTGAACTTTTGAACTAGCACCTCGAGTTTCTTGAACTAGTAGCTTGAACTTTATAATTACATCGAAAGACTACTAACAGTTTGAGAAATCCTAACTAACAACTTGACATACTTAGATTATTTCACAACAATCTCCCCCTAACTTAAATTCTTAACTAAGACTTTAAGTTTCTTTACAGATAAGGAAATATATTCAAAGTAAAACTGTTATGCACAAACTAAGGCATCCAAAAATTTACATATTACAACTGTGCAAGCTTCTTTTAGCCTTTATGAAGTCTCTTTTAAGTTCTTCTTTATCACAGTCTATCTACATTGTGCTCATCTGATGTACCCATTCTCTTGGTAAATCAAGAAATTCAAAACAATAGAATCTGCTGGATCTGTCTGCAAGTTTGGGTCTATATGTCATGGATTTTTCATATAGATCAATCTGTACAATCTTCATTTCTTTAGCAGCTTCTATACCCATTCTTGTGGATTCTGGATTAATCATGCTTTGAAGATCTTTTATGTTATTCTGAACCCATATTATTGGTGATCTAGAGTCGCTAGCCTTCCTAATATTGTGCATCTGGGTTAGCTCTGCTCTATTCATCTTCTGAAGTATTTGAATCAGGTTCTTATACTCCTCTTCTGGACCAGCTTCTCTTTTAACTACAAAATGATATACCAGATCAATATTGTCCATTGATTTGGCATACCGGTAAGTAATTGGAGGTTTGGAAAAGTCATATTGATCAAGGGCTTTCTCTAATTCCATTGCCTTCTGTAATTTTTGATCAAACATAACTCTTTTCACTTGATCAAACTTTGCTTGAGGAATGACTTCTGGTTGGGGCACAGCAACAGTTTGAGAAAGATCTTGGACTTGGTTAGGAGCCTTTTCTTTTGCCATTTCTTTATCATACAGGGCTTGGAGTTTCTCTGTGGACCATGATTGTGCAATGACTTTTGAAACACCAACACCTGCAGAATAACTTATTAAAAATGTTATGTGTTCTGTCTTTGAAGGCCCTGTTGGCCTCTTTCTCTTCTTTTGTCTTTCTTTGACAACAATCCACGTAAGTAGTCTCCAACGGTTTCATCATCCCCCATAGAGGCTTGGGCTTGCTGATCAAGGATTTGGTCTTGTTCTTTTACTAATTTTTTTTGGCAAGTTCAGCATTTGCAGCAACTTGGGCTTCTTTTGAAACAAATTTGATCTTTGGTGTTTCAATCAGAATACCCTCTCCTTTATTTGAAGCTACTGCTTGAACTGTTGCTATTGCTTGGAGTGTTGAGGATGGTTCTTGAATTCCTTCTCTGATTAACACACCCACTGGCCTTTTAAGGGAAGCAACTACAACTTCTGGACTAACAGTTTGAGAAACTGGTGGGACTATTAGACTAGAAGCTGAAGCTGCCAGAGGTGAACTTGAAGCTGTTTGGACTGAATGTGGGATCTCCTGATTCTCCACCTTTTTGGATGCATTTGTTTGATCAGAAGGACCAAAAACCATTGCTAACAAGGTTTGAATATGTTTCTCTAGCTAAATAATCTTGTTTCCATAGAGCTTCAACCCAAGTTGAAATTGGGCAAGCTTTTGCCGTTGGACTGCTAAGAGCTGTTGAAGTATAATTATTTTTGACCCCTGTGCAGCAATAGTGGACTTGTAATGTTCCAAAATAGCTACAACAGGTTTAAGTTGAGGATCCGTCAAAACCATCAGTTGCAGAATGGCCTCAAGATCTTCAAATGATAAAAGGATTTGAGATCTATCACTGGCACCAATACCAGATGTATGAGAAGTGTCTGGGCCCCTTTGTTCTTGGTACTGGGGACTTCCAGAAGTGCGTGAACACCCTCTGTTGCCATGAGAGTGGTCTTAGGTATGTTGGAACTGTCCTGTGCCCCTTGTGAAGAGACATCAGTAGTTCCAGCCACAAACCCATATGAACATCCTCAGAAGGGATGTTCACCTCCATGTTTAGGATGGGAGTATCCTAAGAGGGTGCCCTTTCGATATGCTGTGCAAGAGTATCCTCTTGCACACGGATATTTGGCTCTGGGTGTTGGACGGAGGAGGAAGGAGCACCTGCAGTCCTTTGTTTCTTTTTAGTATATATTTTTAGTGGTGGGGCTCGGGAGGTACGTATGGTAGAAGGATCAGAGGGGATATCTGTATCATGGGGAGTGGGTTGGGATACTGGGGGTGAAGCAGTAATGTTGGGCTAAGCCTGCTTGTGATCCTCTCCCCTTTCTCTTGGAAAGATAGCCTGCATTGCTAGAGGCAATGAGACATCAATATTATGAAAAGTGGCACTTTGTTTAAAAAATCTTTTCACAGATGGTAAAGAGTGCCTATGGGAAACATATTTCCTTTTATGTATTTTTAACTTATTGGAAGGATTTGCAATTATTTCAGACAAAAACTGAGGATACATAAAAAATTTCTCTTTCTTTAAGGCATGATGCCTCAACATCCCTTGAAAATCATATTTGAAAAGTTGAACTGTTGGCCTGTGGATAAGCAAACTAGTGCAGTTGCAATATTTAAAGAAAATTCAGACCAACCAGTTCTTTTAGGGATTAAACATTGTTGAATGATATGTACAAGGTATTTCCATTTGGGGCCAAAATGTGCTTTGAAGAAAGTAAAAGAATCAGTTTGTCCCCTATACCCTACTTCAAAAAGACGTTCATGTAACGCGGATGCAAGTGCTGTCGAATAGATTCTTCTGAGATGGTGATGGGATGACCGTCAATGGTAGAAACAAGAGAAGTAATTTCATCTTGTGTACTCAGAGTGGCTTTACTCCAGAATTGCTCTATGTGTGATACGTAGATAGTGGGGTTTACAGTGAGAGCATAGTTAATGGATGAACTGCGAAGGAAATCCATCATTTCATGAAAGCGTTGCAGTTCATCATGCTTTAGGGTGTATGGGAGGCAGTTGAGTTCTTTAACAAACTCCATTGGTGCTCGAGAGAAGTTAGGGTTTTGCTCGAAGATTTGAGAATCACACAGGGAGGGAATGAGAGGGCACTGGAAGATATTTAAAAACTGGTAGTTGTAACTGAACGAAACTGTGACTTTTAATGGTTTGGATTATAAAAATATATGGTCCCGCGTACAAAGACCTTATGAATGACTAAAATGCCCTGCACACTTAACAGATCAAGTGAACAACTAACAGTCCGAGAAAATAAACTAGCAGCTTGAGAATATTGTCAAGCTGTTAGACATTTACTGAGCAATAGCTATAGAAGTAGTTTCTCCCCCTTAACTAATCATATCTAACAAAGAATTTACACAAATTATAGAAGATGGTAATGTAAGGTAGATTAATCCATGTTTACCATACCAATATTTTATACCAGAAAAGTGAATCTTCCTACATCAAATGGTTTAGTAAAAAGATCTGCTAACTGATCATCAGTATGAATTTTGGTAACTTGAATTAACTTCTTTTCATTACAATCCCTTATAAAATGAAATCCAATGTCTATATGCTTGGTTTTGGAAAACTTTACTTGACTTTGTACAATATTGATTGCACTTGAATTGTCAATATAAATAGGAGTAGATAGAAAGTTCATACCATAGTCTCTTGGTTGGTTCTGAATCCACATAACCTGAGAGCAACAACTAGCAGCTGCTACATATTCTTCTTCAGTGGATGAGGTAGTTACCGTGGTTTGCTTTTTGCACTGCCAAAAGACTAGTCTTGCTCCTAGATATTGACATCCTCCAGTTGTTGACTTCCTGTCTATATTGCAACCTCCATAGTCACTGTCAGAATATGCTGTTAATTCAAGAGGAGAATTCTTAGGTTACCATAGGCCTAAATTTGGTTGGCCTTTTAGATATCTAAAGATTCTCTTGATAGCAAAAAGATGTGAGTCCTTTGGTGCACATTGAAACCTGGCACAAACACAAATAACAAACATTATATCTGGTTTGGAAGATGTGAGATACAGCAGTGAACCTATCAAGGATCGGTACAAATGAATATCCATGTCTACTCCTTCTTTATCTGCATCAAGCTGCTTATGAGTGTCCATTGGTGTGCTTGCAACTTTGGTGTCCTTGTATCGAAACATCTCAAGAATGTCATTCACATACTTTAACTGGCTGATGAATAGACCAGTGGGCTTGATAGACTTTGTGAACAATGATATCATTTAATGATCCTTGCAAAGTATGTCATTTGATGATCCAAAAATGATATCATCAACATAGATCTTAACAAGAAGGATCTCTGATTTGATAGACTTTGTGAACAATGTCTTGTCTAGAGTACCTCTCTTGAATCCATTTTATAGTAAGTAGGAAGACAGAGTGTCATACCATGCTCTAGGAGCTTGGTGTCACCCATAGAGTGCCTTATCTAACTTGTAAACTCTGTCAGGATACTTGTAATCTTCAAACCCAGGTGGTTGACACACATATACCTCTTCATCAATTGTACCATATAGGAATGCAGATTTTACATCCTTTTGATACACCTCGAACCCTTTATAGCTTGCATAGGCTAGAAACAGTCTGATGGCTTCAATCTTTGCTACTGGGGCAAAGACATCATCATAGTCTATTCCTTCTTCTTGAATGTAACCTGGAGCTACTAGCCTTGCTTTGTTCTTGATCACTATACCTCTTTCATCCTTTTTTTTCATGAAAACCCATCTTATACCAATTGCCCTCTTTCCTTTAGGCAAATCAACTAGTTGCCAAACATTCTGAATCTTGAATTGCAATAGCTCTTCTTGCATGGCTTCAATCCAAGATGGATCCTTGATAGCCTCAGATGCATTCTTTTGTTCTAGTTGTGACATAAAGCATACATGTCCAAAGGAAACTAGACTAAACTCAGTAACTGCTTATTCAGAGACAGTTGTGTCCTTTTGGATCATATTCCTTGTCTGCACAGGTGTGCGTGGATCTCCCATGATCTGGTTGAGAGGATGATATTTGTGAACTCTGAGTGTAGGTTCACTTTCTATCTAAATTGAGCTTCCCAGGTTGGTGTCATCACCTTATGCATTTGATGATTCTGCTTCAGAAACAGGTTGATCTGGAGTTGGGACTGATTCCCTATTATATGGAGCTGTTACTTTAGGACTTGGGAATGGCATCTCAAATTCTGTACCTCTGTCTTGTTGATCATTCAGGACTCTAGGTGGATCGCTAGAAAGAAGTGGTAGAATAGTGTACTCATCCCATCTATCAGAATCTTCAATAGTTTGAGTTTTTGTGCCAACAGTCTGAACTCCTGTGTTGGCAGCATGAGAATTTGCACTGGCAGCATGAGAATTTATGTTACCAGTTTGAACATTGTGTCCAACTGCTCCTGAAAAAGACTCATCAAAACTTAGAGATTTTGTTAGTGAATCTAAATTAAATAACTAATCAGGTTTAGTGCCTTTGACATTTGTAGTATTTTCATTAAACTCAACATTTGCACTTTCTTCAATGGCTTTGTCGGTACACCCAGTGTGACGATAGCAGTCCAAGTGATCCAACATTGTGGTATTAGCAAGTGTTTGATATATATGTTCATATATGTTTGATAATTATTATTGATTGTATGTTTGAACTTGATGTAACGTATTACAAGAAGTTCAAACATAAAGATCAAAGATAAAATCAAACATAAGTTAAAAACATAAGTTTCAAATACAAGTTTAATATGTGTAAGTCGAATTTAGGTTAGATTCGAATTCACAAGTTGATCAGATTCGAATCTATAGCAGATCCGAATGTATTCCAGTAGGCAGATTCGAGAGTGTCAGATGGGACAAACTCGAATGGGCCTTGGGCCTGATTTGAGTTTGGCCCATGGCAGACTCGAATTAGCCTCTATAATTAGGGATAGACTCGAATAATTATTAGACTTTTTGCAGAATTCGAGAGAGATTAAGCAAAAGGAGATTTCGAGTTTATCATCGGTTTTAGTGATCTTTCGGAGAGAATCTTCTAGCAGGTGCGTTCTTGTTAGTTCGTACAGCTCGTTGATAGTCTCCGTGTTCCTCGTGAGAGTTGTTACCGTCTACCCGTTAACGAGGATTCCGCACTCGTTGACGGTCGCGCGTATAGATAGATCCGTAGTGGTAGACCTTACAAGTGGTATCAGAGCCTACGAGGTGTTCTTAGTGTTCTTCGTGTTCATCTAGATACATCCTAGGTTTCTTGACGTTTTTTGGACGGTTATTCTCTCAAATTCGTGTTTTTCGTGTTTTTCGAGCTTAGCAAATTGTCTACCGGGAAATACTTCGTGTTTTTCACGTTTTTGATCGAAATCAATATTTTTCATTGTAAAAATATTGATTTAATCTGCAAAACGTAAAGAAATCGAAGTGTTAGACGTTTTTCGAGTTTGCGGCGCTCGAATCTGTTAGGAGGAATTAGGGTTTTACTTAGTCTCGAGTTTAACCAAATCCGCTCCTTTCGAGTTTGATAAAGTGTGTTTCGAGTTTAATTCGAGTTTGTGCTAGAGTCGATTAGGAATCTCGAGTTTGCTGTGATTCGAGTTTGCTTCGAGTTTCGACTACATTCGAATAGGGCTTTGAATCTACTGAGTATTCGAGTTTGCTTTGTCCTTCGAGTTTGAAGACTTTCGAATCTGTCATTAATTTCGAATTTAATTGAATTTCAAAACTTAATCGAATTTAATCCCAAAAAGATTTAAACTAAATTATATACGAATCTGCCTAGATTCGAAAGAATTAGCTTAACTTAGTTTCGAATTAAATTAATTAAGTTACAATTCAATTACTTTTGAAACGATGTCAAATCTTCAAAAGTTTCTAGAAATGGATCATGAGGTCGGAAAGGCTAATACTCCGCCTAAGCTGATGAAACTCGAAGATTACTAAAGGTGGAAAGATCGGTTTGCCGATTTTGTGCGTTTCAATGACATGCGCATGTGGGTATGTATTGACGAAGGATACATTCCACCTATTTCTGAAGTTGAAGGCCGTCAGAGAGTCTTATCATATCAGATGATGAAGGAAGATGATAAGAAACTGTATGAAGCCGAGAACAGAGCTTACTCGATTATTCGAATGGCTTTGCCTCAGGATATATTACACACATTCCGGACTCAAAAGACATCTAAGGAGCTTTGGGAGTCGCTGGAAAAGAGGTATGAGGGTAATCCGAGGGTTCGAAGGAAGCGCATGGAGTTGTTGAAACAATAGTTTGCTATTTTCAAGGCGTTAAAGGATGAACAGTTGGATGACACAATTACCCGCTTTTATCATCTGTTGACGGAGCTTGAAAGTCATGGCATTGAGTATAATGACACAGAAAAGAACAATAAGCTTCTTGATGCCTTACCAGCCAAATGGGCGATGTATGTGGCAATGATCAAGCTTAATGAAGATAAGTATTATACTCAATCTTTGGAGGATATTGTGGGAACGTTGCGGGCATATGATTTCGAGCTACTGAAGGCCGAAACGGATTATGAACAAGTCCAAAATCCAGCTATGTATTTTGGAAAATCAACAAAACCTTCAGCCGCAGCTGATCTGAAGACTGCTACAGCGTTTTTCACCAGAGAAACGTCGTCACCAGCAGAGACTGATGACACACTGAATAGAGCGTTCTTAGGGTTGGGAAGATCGGAAGAACAGCAACCTCAAGCAGCACAAGCATCAACATCTCAGGGCTATTCTAAGATGCCCATGAGCGCTAAATCGGCCGAAGAACATTTGAACTTGCTTGCGTCATTTGTGGCCGCGTATGGAAACTGCGTTCAGGGGAAAATAAACGATCTTGCTCTCTGGGATGAAGACTATGATCAGGTAGACCCTGACGATCTTGAGGAAATGGATCTCAAATGGTAACCCAACGGGTTAAAAGATTCATCAAACGGACTGGGAGGAATCTGACTATGAATAATATGGGGATTGGCTTTGATAAGTCCAAAGTCAAATGCTACAATTTTCAAGGTCTGGGACAATTCGCCAGAGAATGTCAGCGACCGAAGGTAGATACATACCAAGGGCAGAATCAGCATCATGGACAGTTTCAAAATCAGTCTCAACAGAGATACCTTCCGAGTTCATCTTCCGGTCAAGCCAATCTAGCTGGTTTATTATCAAACGTCACATCAGACAGACAGCTGGATGGGACATACGACTGGAGCTCACATCCGGAGTCTAATGCTAGAGCCTTCATGGCTGAAGTCACTGAGAATGGATGTGAAGGGGAAGAGCAGACCACAAGGGACAGCAGTCCGATGTGGGTGGAGAAGACGAATGATCAGACACTTCTGGAGTTTGTCGCTCAAATGGCCAACGTGGAATCCGATAACACAAAGGTTAGTCTGAACTACTCTCTTTTTCATGAATTATGTATGTTATGTGTTACTTCTAACGATAGATTAAATCTAGTATTAGAATCACATAAGAACATATCTGCTCAAAATGAGTCTTTAAAATCTGATAACGCTAGCCTAAATGACATTAAGCAAGATCTTAAGGATAAGCTTAAAGCTGATTCACAAGATGTCATAGTTCTAAAGGACAAGCTGAGTGAGCAGTGCGTTAGACTAGAACTGATGTATGAGCATGTAGAGGCTTTGACCAAAGATCTTAAGACCAAAGAGGTAGAGCTAGCTGAAGCTAAGGTGAAGGTAGTCGAGGCGAATAGTAAGCTAGAAAAGTTTAGTAATTCAAGCCTAAACCTAGGGAAAGTTTTAGATGCTCAACGCCAATCTAAAAAGCCTGTAGGTTTAGGATTTCATGAAATTCCTCCTCCTTTTAATGCAAACTATGTGCCTCAACCTCAGGAGAAAACTGAGACCTCAGTAGACTTAGAGGAATTACTTGCACCAGTATGTGAGCCTGTAAAAGAAAATACAACTAAGGTGACTGATACAACCGTCAAGGTTAAGAAAGTCAAATTTGTGTCTTCCTCCAGCGAAACACCAGCTGGAAAACATAAAATTGATTTTAATGATCAGGACGATGAACCAGTCACAATAGATGTTCAAAAAGACCAGGACACACATGAGACACCTAAGACTAAGGGCACACACAAGAAGTCCATTGACAAGATGTCCTGCTTTAGATGTCATGAAAAGGGGCATGTTGCTTCTAACTGTCCGCTTAGGAAAACTGAAGTTATGCCTAAGACAGGGAAGCCAACACCAGTGAAGCCCTCAACAAATGTGGCAAGCACCAGTAGTTCTCAGAGTACCGAGAACACTGTGCAGGCCGCACCAAAACAAGTTGTGAAACAAATACCGGTAAAGGTTGGACCAAAGGAAGTGGTTAGGACTAATTCACCGAATAGAGTCGTAAATCAATCTAGGTCTGGACCTCAACAACAATATAGGAGCACAACACCTAGCAGAGCATACATTCCAGTTAGGTCACACACTCTTATTAGGCATCACACACCGGTAAGAGCTCAGGGATCACAATCTGACATGCAATATAATCGGAATTATTCTAGAGCTCCACAACAAATGCCTACTCAAAGGCAGAGAGTGAATTTACATCACTCGGCACCACAACAAACTCCTGTTCAACGACCCAAGTCACCTGAAAGGCGAGATGGGTATTTGAAAGAGTTTAAGTATGTGGACGAGAATGGTATAACCAAGTCAATTATGGCTTGGGTTCCCCGTGATAACTAACCTATTTTCTTTCACGTGCAGGAGATTACCACATGTCCAAACAACAAATGGTTCGTCGACAGTGGATGCTCCAGGCACATGACAGGGGAAAGAAGTCTCCTTACAGACTTCAAGGGTGGGAATCGGGGATTTGTATCATTCGCGGGAAACAAGGGAGGAAACATCACGTGTACCGAAGTGGTCACTAATGGGACGATCAAGTTGGATCAAGTTTATCACGTTGATAAACTGGTTCACAATCTCATTAGTGTATCTCAAATCCGTGACAAGAAGAACTCAGTGATGTTCACTGAGACTGAAGCGTTAGTGCTAAAACCGGGGTTCAAGATTCCTGAAAAGTGGATATTGATGCGGGCACCAAGGAAGAATGACTTGTACATGCTTGATATGAACAAGCCGGAGACTTCGATGGGGCCAATATGTTTGCTATCCAAAGCTTCGGAGACGGAATCAGTATTGTGGCAAAGACGTATGGCACACTTGCACCTAAGAAAAATGAACTACATAACGAAAAATGGGTTGGTGCAAGGTGTGCCTATGAAGAGTTTTCAGTTCGAGGACAAGTGTCTACCATGCAAGAAGGGCAAACAACATAAGAAGACACACAAGTCCAAGACTCAGAACTTCCTAACCTCTACATTCGATTTGTTGCATATGGATCTCTTCGGACCAATCAACAAAAGGAGTATAGGAGGTAGTTGGTATTGTTTGGTTATCACTGACGATTACTCACGATTTTCTTGGGTTTTCTTTTTAGGTACAAAGGACGAGACGGCTTCCAAGGTCAACGGGTTCTTAGACCAAGTGGAGAATTCCTATGGAACACGGGTTAAAAGGCTTCGTAGTGATAATGGAACTGAGTTCAAAAACACTGTAATTGGTGTACATTGCCTCTCAAAGGGCATAGTGCATCAACTTAGTGCACCATATGAACCCCAACATAATGGGGTGGCTGAACGTAAAAATAGGACATTGATTGAGGCAACTAGGACTATGCTTTCGGATTCAAAGCTTCCTACCATGTTTTGGGGGGAGGCAGTGAATACCGCATGTTATATTTTAAACCGGGTCCTAACTGTCAAATCTTTGAACAAAACATGTTATGAAATTTTGAATAAACGGCCACCTAACTTAACTGGATTCGAACCGTTTGGGGTACCATGCACTCTATTGCGAACAAAACATCAACCTAAGTTTGGTGAAAAGGTTGACGATGGATACTTGCTAGGTTATGTGGCGAACTCACCAAACAAACGGGTTTTTAACAAAACAAATGGTACAGTAGAGATTGTGTATTACATTGACACATGAACCCCAAACAGGTCAGGAATGGATATTTGACTATGATAAATTATTTGAGTCATTTAACATTCCTTTGGATGTAAATGCAGGTACAATCGAAAAGGACATGGCGACGTTGCATCTGAATGACGAAGGTCATACCTTTCCGAGGACTACATTTCAATCCACATCCGAGTCTACTTTGACTGAAGATGGATCTCCAGAAGTTACTCATCCAGAGGCACCTTTAACTGAGAATCAGACTCAGGCAACAAATTCCAACTCTGAGGAAAATGTCCACGAGGAAGAAAATGTGGAAGCTGAGGCTATTCCCCCATTAGGTGAAATAGGATCTAACTTAGGAGATAATCTGAGAGTTGACGAGATAGAGACCTCTAGGATCAACAAGAGCCATCCTATAGAAAGCATCATAGGAAATCCTAACGAGGGTGTGAGGACTAGGAGTAGTTTAAATAACAACACTGTGTTGTTGTCGATGATAAATGACTCCGAGGCATATCATACCTGTCTCTATTCTTGTTTCATCTCGCAAGTAGAGCCTAAAAATGTGCAAATGGCACTTAAGAATAACTCCTGGGTTGAAGCGATGCAGGAAGAACTCTCTCAGTTTAGGAAAGTAGAAGTGTGGAAGTTAGTTCCATTACCTCGAGGGGAAATTGCCATAGGAACCAAATGGGTTTTTAAGTGCAAAAGGGACGATCGAGGTATAGTCACTCGCAACAAAGCTAGGTTAGTTGTAAAGGGCTTCAACCAAGAGGAGGGAATCGATTACAATGAGGTGTTTGCGCCAGTAGAAAGGCTGGAAGCCATTAGGTTGTTTATGGCTTTTACTTCCTTCAAGGGCTTTAAGGTATATCAACTAGATGTTAAGAGTGCTTTCCTCTATGGGAAAGTGAAGGAGCTGGTGTATGTAGAACAGCCGCCCGGATTTACAGATCCAAAATATCCTGATAGAGTATATCGTTTAGATAAGGCTCTATATGGATTGCATCAAGCACCAAGGGCGTGGTACGAAACTTTATCCAACTATTTATTAGAGAACGGGTTTGAAAGGGGTAGGATAGATAGTATGTTGTTCGTTAAGAGAATTGGAGAACGCTTCATCTTGGTACAAGTGTAAGTCGATAATATCATCTTTGGATCTTCAGACGAACAAATGTGCAAAGATTTCGAGAAGGTGATGAAGTCGAAATTCGAGATGAGTGCAATGGGAGAGTTAAATTTATTTTTGGGGTTACAAGTTGACCAGAAGAAGGAAGGTATGTTTATCCATCAGACAAAATATGTCTATGACATATTGGAACGCTTCGGGATGGAAGGAACGAAACTGACTGCCCATTTCAGCACGCCGATTCAAGTGAATCACAATCTCGGACCGGGTACTGAAAGTGATACCGATGTGGATCCGACGTTATATCGGGCCATGATTGGATCACTTATGTATTTAACTGCTTCAAGACCTGACATCATGTTTGCTGTGTGTATTTGTGCTAGGTTTCAAGCGAATCCGAAGGAGATGCATATGAAAGCTGTGAAGCGGATTCTACGATACCTCAAGTCGAAACCGAAGCTGGGACTTTGGTATCACGCGGAGGGAGATCTAGAGTTGGAGGCGTTCACGGATTCTGACTACGGAGGATGCAGCTTGACGCGCAAATCAACAACTGGAGGTTGTCAATTCCTAGGAGGGAGACTGGTTTCCTGGCAATGCAAGAAACAGACGTCGGTAGCCGTGTCAACGTGCGAGGCCGAGTATGTTGCTGCTGGTAGTTGCTGCTCACAGGTTCTGTGGATACAACAACAATTGCGGGATTACGGTTTGGCTTACACTCAAACTCCCATTAGGATAGATAACCAATCTACAATTGCTATAACAAATAATCCAGTTAAACACAGTAAAACAAAGCACATAGACATAAGGCATCATTTTATTCGTGATTGTGCTGAAGAGAACTTAATCAAATTGGTAAAAGTGGCAACGGACGATAATAATGCTGACTTATTTACTAAAGCCTTTGATAAGTCACGGTTTGAATATTAGATTCAACTAAATGGAATGCGCAACCCAGAGTAATTTGACCTTAGTAGTAGTTTATTTCCTTTTATAAGCTGTAGTAATTCTTTCTTTTTTCTAGTAAGTCTGCTAAATTAGGATAGTTACTATTTTTAGTAAGTTAGTAGGTTATCTTCTTTTATTGCTATTTCTTATGAAAAACAAAAGAAAAAAAGAGAGAAAACCATAAAAATTAAAAAAAAAAAAAGAGAATATCAGAAAAGAGTTAAGTCTTAGATGCATAGGTTCAAAGTGACGAAAATTAGCACAGTCGTTACTAACTCTAAGTGTTTAAGCTTTCACACATAATGCACCTAAAATTATAAGTGTTATATTTAATTTTAGTTTGATGTGTTGGTAGGCATAATACATATAGGGAGTCTCAAGGCTAATAAAATATTCAAGAAAAAGTCAAATGTGTCACTAACTTAGATGTATGACCAATCGGTCTTAATTTTTATGTACAAGACATACAAATTTTGAGTCTAAATGAGGTATGCAAACTTTCTAGGGATGTATAGCAACATCAAATACATCTAAAAATAGAAAGCATAGAAAAAATTCATAAGGAATTGAGAGTCAAAAACATGTAACTCTGTTGTACGTAAGTACAGACCTGTTGCCTCTGTTTTGATTCGGCTTAGCAAGATAAGTCGCATTGTTGTACGTCGGTACAGACCTATCACCGCTGTCTTGCTAGCTTTAAAAATAAACCTTAAGTCAAACTAAGACACTTTGTTGTATGAAAATACAGACCTGTGTCCGATGTTTGTCTTTTAAAGAAAGTTTGCAAATACCAACAAGTTAGAATCATTGTCTGTATGCCTTGATCATAAAAGTATGTCTATGTCTGAGTCACGTATAATAATATCATGGTAAATAAAAATGCCAAGAGATATTCCGAAATGTAACATGTTTAAAGGGATAAAATACCAACAATCGGCTAAATGGGTATTTCACGACAAACAATCAAAGGAATCAAAAATTCCTAAGTGTAAATGTTTACGTACTGAAAGTGAGTATCTGACACCGCTATCTGATTGAACCTTTCTTTGACTATACTCGTCAAAAAAAATATTTTGTTAAGTGTTTAGCATAGGTTGTAATTTTAATAAGTGTAGTTTAAGTCTAAGTTAAAATTTTGTTCAAAATTTTAAAATTATATTTTTACTTTTCCTTATTTTTTAATTTTAATTTAATTTAATTTTATTTTATTTTACTTAGGAAAAAGGTCAAAAATTACTGAGGGTGCATTCATAGTTGAATAAAATAAACATTGCGTGAAAATCTTGTGCTTAGGGTAAAAGATTTGGCATAGTTTATTCCGTTACACATTAAGATTGAAAAAGGTTGAAAAAGTTGAATTTATTTCAAAATATTCGAAATTTTCAAAGTTTCTAGGGTAATTCGAGTTTAGGTTAAACTCGAATTTGGGTGATCTCGAATCTGTCAGTAGATTTGAAAGTGGCCATAAACTCGAAGGTAGGTATTATAAATAGGTTAACAGTAATGGTCATTAAACCATCTGTTTTCGAATCTATACTCTCGAATCTATTTGCGATTTCGAATCTATTTGCTCGAGTTTGCCGATTTCACTAAAAACAACTATTTGTCGAGTTTCTTGCTTGTGTGTTCGATTCTACTCCTAAATCTAGGTATAAACAACTGGTTTGTACAAGATTTAAGTAGTCTTATTCACCATTTAAGCCAAATTCATCGATTTTTGAAGGTTTATAGGTCGAAATCTTGTTTGTCAAAATTACAAAGTTTGGACCGGTAAAGAGTCAAATTAAATGCAAATATCTGTGATCAGAACCTAGTAGGACCAATGAATGTGATTTTCTGAGTCCAAAATGGTTAAAATCATGGATTTTGGTGATGAGTTTGGCCGACTAATTCGAATCTGTTCCTGACCAGTCTCGAGTTTGTCATTAAACTCGAGAAGGTCATTACATTCGAATGTGTCATCAAACTCGAAAGATAGTTACTTCGAATCTGTCTATTTCGAATTTGTCAATTTATTTGCATTATTCAATTTAAATTTAATTGAACTTGTAGAAATTCATATGTGTTGGATTTTGTACTTAAACAAGTTCAAAATAAAACAAATTTGAATTCAAACAAGTTTATTCATTTTTTTAATTCTAATATATTTATCTATTGTGCAGACATGGCAGATAGAGTGTTCGTGCCGAAGCATAATGGTCATTCCCCCCGACCATCATATCCCTGAAGCGCAGGGGTTCCGACAGATGATAGATTTCCTAGTGGAGTCTAGGATTTCGTTCACATTGTCCCATAACATCCAGATCGTTATTCCCTATGTGAGGCAGTTTTATGAACATCTGCAAGTTCATTGTACCGTTACCCCAACAGTACTAAGGACAAGAATAGCAGGACAGCCGTTAGTATTTTCTGCTGATATGCTACGTCAAGTCCTGCAGCTGGGATCTCAGGAGGAAGAAAATGGGCCTATAGACTTTCCGTTAAATATTAGGCAGGCTGCGTTTCTGAGGATGGGTTATAGTTTGGATGTAACTAAGGCATCCTATATGAAAAGTGGACTCATAGGGCAATGGAGATTTCTGGCACACGTATTCATGGTGTGCTTTGCAGCCAAGAAAGTGGGTTTTGATTACATTGTATCGAAGATCCAATCCAGGATGATCGCATTGGTGTATAATCGGCGCTTCAGCTTTTCAGAAATGTTTTTCTCAGAATTTGTTCATCAAATCACTGCACCGGAACGAGAAAGATTGTTGTTGTACCCACGCTTTGTGATGATGCTCATCAGGCACTTCATGCCGAATTTTCCGCAAGTAAATGAGATTCAAAGTGTAGCGGTTATCGATAAGAGGATTTTTGCTGATTGCTCTGCTCACAGAGGAAGGTTAGCAGTCCCGGTCGAGCGACCTTTGTTTGGGGCTGTAATAGACAGGAGCTTTGTAGCACCAGATAATGCCAATTGGGCAGGTGAGGTAGAAGTTCAGCTTCGACAGCCGCAACAACAACAGCAACAACAACAACAGCAACAACCGCGTGCTCAGCAACAGAGGAGACGCCAAAGATCAGCAGCGAGTCAAACTCAGGCAAGTAGGCCTTCGACTAGTCAACCTCAAGAGGCACAAGAGGCAGGGCCTTCTAATGTACCAATTGAATCTGATCAGTTGTGTCAAACACTGCATGAGATTTGGGAAGCTGGTCCTAGTGCCAATGAAGAAATACCAGCGGCGTTAGTTGGAGAATTGCTAGAGCCTCCGGAAGGAGAAGATGATGTTCTTAGGGAGATTGATGAATATGAACCGGAGCAAACAAAAAATGACACGTCAGCTACCGAGTCCGAAGATATGGAAGAAATAGAGGTTGAAGTTCCAGAGTCCGTCACTGCAGAACCGTCTGTCCAGATAGGAACTTATGGATCAAGGTTAGTGGTGAATGAAAAAGCTTCCAGGCGACGACCAACAAGAGAGTCTGATGACTCTGATTTCGAAGAAGAAGAAGTTTCCCCGCTATTGACAAGGAAAAGGGCTAAGCGTCATCGTTTTATGCAGGGAGCTACCTCAGCTTCAGCTGCACAGCCTGAAATTCCTCAGCCTCAGGACCCTCAAACCACCATTCCACCATCACCACCACATGTTGAACCGTACATCCCATCACCCATCATTCCGACCCCAATACAGTCCATTCCATCCACCTCATCCACCTACGCAGAGAATCAAAGGTTTTTGCAACTAAAAGATAGAGTTGACTTCCAACAGATCCAAATCTTTGGCCTGACAACGGCTCTCAATGAAATTCAGAAGCACAATACAAATCTAGATGATGAGAATGCCGACTTGAAAAAGATTGTGGACAATGTACAGGAAGAGAACTTGGAGTTGAAAACTTTTGTCGCTGATCAAGCAGCTGAAATAAGATCGATGCGCTCCCTGATTGAGCAATTAATGAAAAATATAAAGGCTCAGGGGGAGACATCCTACCGTGATCAAGTAGAAGTGCGCAGGGATGACGATGATAATAATGAAGATGACCACGACAATGATCCCAGCACGCAAAGACAGAATGAGCCAGTAGATTTTTCTGCTGCTCAGGATGCTCAGACTCAGGGGGAGCCGAGTCAATCAGAAGCTAAAGAAGGAGAGGCTAGTTCGTCAAAGGTTTCAGAAAGTGAAGTGCGTGAGATAATAGAAGCATTGATGGACATTGATGAACCTCCTCTAGACCTTGAATTCGATTTTGAAGATGATATAGAAGATCTAGAAGAAGGAGAGTTCATTCCAGATGATGTTGCTGACTCGAAGTCTGATGATGAGGTTGTGATAGATGAAGACGATAATGTAAATGAAGTAATCATTCAATCACAGCCTGTCACAGAATTATATGAGCATACTGATCAACATGTAATAGATATTGATGACATCAAAGTGGCTTCGGTAGATGATTTATGTAACATCCCAAATTTTAAGTACATGTAATTTGCAATTATTAAGACTCAATTATTTGTATTACTGAATATTATATCAATTTAAGCAAATTTTGATCATATTATCAGTTAAGTAAGAAAATACGAAGTTGAGGGGTATAATGTGCAATTGGGACAAAATAGAAATAAAAAGGGAAAAACCCTTTCATTTCCACCAACACACTCTCTCACTACTCTCTCTCTCTAAAACCGGTTTCTCTCTCTACTCACTCTTCCTCACGGCTCCATTCAAGAACACACACAAGAATCAGTAATTTCAAGTGTAAAAAGTTGGATTCAAGTGCAATTTAGGGACTATAACTGCTGCAACAAACAATTCGAGGTAAATATCTTTCAAACTTTCGGATTTATAGAGTTTTTGGTTCGGTTTTTATGGAAACCGAATCATAAGATTTATATAGCAAATGTTAATGCATGTTGGAATTTATGATGAGAATGTTTAAATCGAGTGTTAGTGATGCAATGTACAAAATTTTAGAATCAGATTCACACCCTAAGTATGATTTTTGGAATTTCGTGTGTGTTTTAGTGTGTGTTCTTCGAAGTTTGAAGAAAAAATGGACACAAATCGAATATTTTGGTACATAAGTGTTATGTTCTAAGTTGGAATAGTTTAATTAAGTACATATCTGCAATTTTATATACAAAAACATGTAAATTGGTCAAAAAACGTAAATCTGGAAAAATCTGGAAAATTTTATTAAGTATGAACTCGGTTCGGACCTATATCCGAATTCGGACCCCTCCCCAATTCGGATCGATAGTGATTTCGGACCATAGGAACTTCGGACCTTTACCAAATTCGGACCACACTTAATCTCGGACACATAGTAATTTCGGACCAAATACAATCCGGACCCTAAACTAATTCGGACCTAGAGTGATTTCGGATCACACTCACTTCGGACCCCCCCTTTTTCGGATCAAACCCAATTCGGACCAAGGACCAATTTCGGACCATCCGAATTCGGATGTGGTCCGAAATCAGGACTCAATTACACTTAATTTTCAGAATACAATATTTAAGCAATTACTGACACATGTTTACTATTACACTTACATTACAGATCATTGTGGTGTTATCAAAACACACATTGATTCAGGATCAAGTCACAATACCAATCACTGTGAGTTGCAGATTATCATTCGAACATTTATTGTTTTTACATTCATGTTTATACATTCAATGGCATGTTCACGTTGTTCATATACTTCATTGGCACTCATGAAATGATTTGTTGTTATGATGCACACTCGTACTTGACATGTATTACACATGTAGCCAGCGTTCAATTGAAAGTGCATTTATTTACATCATGCTTGCACTGCATGATCATTACTTCATAATCTGATGCGACCTGGACTGGGGCTGACAGCAGGCCACTGTCGGGGACTGATCATCCCACTCGTATCCCATCAGGTTCGGCACATCCCCGATCAGCTTATTGAACTGCCAACCCATGCTTGCACTGCATGGTTTTCACATACATTGAGGCTTACACTGCCTGTACACACATACATGGGGCTTACACTGCCCATGGTTAAGCATTGTTTGTAAAGAAATATTTGTTGTATGCATAATCTGTTATCTCACTAAGCATTTAGCTTACTGTTGACTCACATTGTTTACAGGCAAAGGCAAGAGTGTAGCTGGACCTTCCACTTAAGCATATCAAATCAATATCCCGGAGACCTTAGTAGCTATTGGTACTTGAATGTAATAGCTTTGGGCTGGGATTTCTACTTCTAAAACAATTATGATGATGTAATAGTTAGATTTAATCACTGTAGTCATGTACTTTACTTTGCTTTAGTGTGGATTTGCTTAATTCTAATTTAAGTATTCAATTTCAATTATCATGATTATTCATTGGGTTGTTTGTCGATCCTGGAGATTACAATTATATCATTAATTAACAAGGACGTCACAGAGCTTGGTATCAGAGCATTAGTTTGTGGTTTCAAGTGTCCGCGAGGACTTGGACTCAAACTTAGGTTATGATATTAGAATGAATTTCTAAGTAATGATCTGAACTAAGATAGGATTGACATGCACACGGGGAAACACAAAGGGTAACTGTACACTTAGGATTTACAAATAAATGTTCTAAATATAAGTTGTTATATTTCAGAACATGTCAGGAGACGATATGACTCCTCAGCAAATGTTCCAGATGATGCAAGCTCTCATGGAACAAAACAATGAGCTACAATCCAAACGAATGGCTGAGCAGGCTCAGTCATTTGCTGATCAGTTAAGGGCCAGAGATGAGGCCGAGGCAAAACGAAAGGCCGATAAGCAAAAGAACAAGGAACAACAACAGGACGATCAAGAGGAAAGACAAGACACTGGGTCTTCCAACAGATCAAGGGGCTGTAGGTTTAAGGACTTCAAAAGTAACGGAGCGGTTACTTTTGATGGAACCGGTGATGCTGTTACAGCATTGGAATGGATCACCACCACGGAACGAACTTTCAGGATCAGCGACTGTGCTGATAAGGACATGGTCCGCTTTGCAACCGCTATGTTTGCAAGGGACGCTGTTATGTGGTGGGATGCCATGACGCATGTGTTGACGATGGAGGTAGTGTCGCACATGTCCTGGAATGAATTCAAGGAAGTATTCTCCCAGCAATACTGTCCTACTGATGAGAAGCGCCGTCTAGAGGCGAAGTTCCTGAATCTGACTCAAGGAACGAAAACGGTTACACAATATGCCGTTGAGTTCACCCGATTAAGTCTGTTCGCACCGCATCAAGTTGACACAGAAGAGAGGAAGATAGCCCGGTTTGAGGCCGGACTAGACTATGAAATTCGTCGAACCATGAGTGGGGTTCGGTATACAACTTTTGCCGGTTTACTTGAGGCTGCTCGGAATGTGGAGCAGATCGTCTTATTATCAGGTTATGTCATCGGGTCAGCAGCCGCAACACCGACTCAACCGTCGCCGCCAAAAAGGCAGCGGGAGTCTGGATCCTCCCGATTCTCTCCTCAATCCCATCAACAATCATCATCACCCAAAAAGGGAAGGGCCTTTTCGGCCAGTTCTGAAATGAGAGACTGCAGGAGGTGCAGGAAATCACACTCTGGGGAGTGCAAAGCTCAAGACATGTATTGCTTCTGCTGTGGGCAGAAGGGCCATCATTGGGAGCATTGTCCACGAAAAGATGATGCATGCTACAACTGCCACAGACTTGGCCATTTCTCAAGGGACTGCCCGAAACCCCCACGAGATCAGAATGCTCCACAATCAACAGCAAGATCTTCTGTAGCTTCCACGGCTCGCAGGGATCAATCTCAAAGGGCTCCAACAAGGGCATTCCAAATCACAGCTGAAGAAGCAAAGGATGACCCGGAGGTGGTCACTGGTACGTTCTATGTTAATTCCATTCCTGCACGTGTATTGTTTGACTCTGGAGCAAATCGTTCGTTTGTCTCCACTACATTTGCTCGTCAATTTAACATGCCTACTTCGAAACTACAATTTGTACTTGACATAGAAACTGCTAGCAATATGTTAGTAAAAGCAGACAAGGTATATAGGAATTGCACTTTACTTGTAGAAGATGTAGTGTTCAACATAGATCTAATTCCCATGGAGTTCGGGGAGTTTGATGTAATAATAGGTATGGATTGGTTGGTTCACAATGAGGCCCAAATCGTTTGCAAGAAAAGAATGATAAAGATTACCACTCCTGAGGGCCGAGACATATGCATTTATGGTGACAGACACAAAGGCGACTTATGCCTTATTTCAATTGCAAAAGCCCGAAAGCACGTCGCCAAGGGTTGTTCTGCATACTTAGCCTACGCTGTTGATGCAAAGGCTGAAGTTCAATCTCTTTCTACCGTTCCTGTCGTTTCCGAATTTCCAGATGTCTTTCCAGAAGATGTCTCGGGATTGCCACCTGACCGTCAAGTGGAATTCCGTATCAATCTCGTTCCCGGAGCTGCTCCAATAGCAAAGGCTCCGTACCGTCTAGCTCCTGCTGAAATGCAGGAAATGATGAAGCAGTTACAGGAGCTACTTGACAAAGGTTTTATCCGCCCAAGTTCATCTCCTTGGGGTGCTCCTGTTCTGTTTGTCAAAAAGAAAGATGGCACATTGCGAATGTGCATCGACTATCGAGAACTCAACAAGGTCACAATCAAAAACAAATACCCGTTGCCCCGGATTGATGATCTCTTCGACCAGTTACAAGGCGCAAGCTACTTCTCGAAGATTGATCTTCGTTCGGGTTATCACCAACTCAAAGTACATTCTGATGACATTCCAAAGACGGCTTTCAGAACTCGTTACGGACACTACGAGTTTCTGGTAATGTCGTTCGGTCTTACTAATGCGCCGGCCGCTTTCATGGATCTCATGAACCGAGTCTGCCGGCCAATGCTCGACAAATCGGTCATCGTGTTCATTGATGACATTCTCATTTATTCAAAAACCGAAGAGGATCATGCAACACATCTGAGAGAATTACTAGAGTTGCTACGCAAAGAGCGACTTTACGCCAAATTCTCTAAATGTGAATTCTGGTTGAGGCAGGTACGTCTCAACATTCGAAACAATTTCATGATCCTAATACTCAATCATAAACCCTTTGTTAACTTGTACTTACTCAATATTCAATTCAGATCCAATTCTTGGGGCACGTGATATCTGGTGCTGGGATTGCTGTTGATCCTGCAAAGATCGAAGCTATCCAGAACTGGGAATCACCCCGCAACGCCTCAGAGATTAGGAGTTTTCTGGGATTGGCTGGTTACTACCGCCGATTCATCAAAGACTTCTCAAAGATCGCCGTTACGCTAACAAAGCTTACTCGCAAGAACGCGACCTTCTTTTGGAAAGAAGAACAACAAACGGCCTTTGACAACTTGAAGAATCTGCTATGTGAAGCACCTGTGTTAGCCCTGCCTGAAGGGAACGAAGACTTTGTTGTCTATACAGATGCATCAGGCACGGGTTTAGGTGCTGTTCTAATGCAAAGAGGAAACGTCATAGCTTATGCTTCTAGACAACTCAAACCGCATGAGAAAGATTACTCTACTCATGATCTAGAGCTAACTGCTGTGACTTTCGCTCTCAAATTATGGAGACACTACTTGTATGGAACCAAGTGTCAGCTCTACACCGACCACAAAAGTTTGAAGTACATATTCAGTCAGAAGGACTTGAATATGAGGCAAAGAAGGTCAATGGAGCTGATCAAAGATTACGACTGTGAAATTCTATATCACCCGGGGAAGGCCAACGTAGTGGCCGATGCCTTAAGCAGAAAAGCGTATTGCAAGGCATACTGCTATGCCTTGACTTCCACGATACTGACTTCAACGATCATAAACGATGTAAGAGCTGCTCAGTTGCAGGCCCTAAAAGAAGAGAATGTTAAAGATGAAGATATCAGAATACAGTTGCCATTAATGCAAGATGATGGAACTGGATTAAAGGGTATTTATGGCAGAGTGTGGGTTCCTAAGTTCGGGAACATGCGAGATGTAATTCTCGAGGAGGCTCATCAATCTAAGTTCTCGATTCATCCTGGTAGCACGAAAATGTACAATGACTTAAAAGCCGACTTCTGGTGGCCAGGGTTGAAAAGGGACGTTGGTCAATATGTAGAGAAGTGCAGAACTTGTCGTTTAGTCAAAGCAGAACACCAACAGCCCTATGGTAGTATGCAACCTCTTCCTATCCCTGAATGGAAGTGGGACCATATTACTATGGACTTCGTAACAAAACTTCCCAAAACACGTCGTCAACATGATGCCATTTGGGTCATCGTTGACCGATTAACAAAATCTGCACACTTCATTCCAATCCGAGAAACTTATTCACTCGACCGTCTTGCCCAGATCTACGTTAACGAAATCGTCATTAGGCATGGTGTGCCTAAGTCTATTGTCTCTGACCGAGATAGTAGATTCACTTCCAACTTCTGGGCTGCTTTACAAAACGGTCTTGGTACTCGTATCGCAATGAGTACTGCCTATAGACCCCAATCTGATGGTCAAAGTGAGAGAACAATTCTGACTCTCGAAGACATGCTCCGAGCCTGTGTCATGGATTTGGGTGGTAACTGGGACGATCACCTCCCATTGGTTGAATTCTCCTACAACAACAGTTACCATTCCACTATCAAGATGGCACCGTTCGAGTTTCTATACGGAAGAAAATGTAGGACTCCAACCTGTTGGAGGGAAACAGGAGAAACTCCAATAGCCGGTCCTGCTTTGCTGCAAGAAACCAATGAAAAGATCCAACTCATTCGGCAGTACATGAAAACGGCACAAGATCGGCAAAAGAACTATCATGATCGCCGGCACAAAGCGATAGAATTTCAAAAAGATGATTGGGTCTACTTGAAGGTTTCTCCGATGAAGGGAGTTACAAGATTCGTAAAGCGAGGAAAGCTATCGCCTCGATTCATAGGACCCTTCAAAATTTTAGAAAGAGTTGGGAATCAGTCCTATCACTTGGACTTGCCGGAAGAGTTATCAGGAGTTCACCCGGTCTTCCACGTAGGATACTTAAGAAAGAGTCTGGTGCCCGACAGGGAACCATGGACTGATCACTCGGACATTAAGATTGACGAACGGCTAAGGTTTGTTGATGAACCGGAATGCATATTGGAGACAAAAGTCAAGAAACTACGTAACAAGGAAATCAGGATGGTGCTGGTCAAGTGGAAGCATCATCGGGGAGCTAATCATACTTGGGAATCGGAAGAAGACATGAAGACTAAGTACCCAAGTTTGTTTAGCGCAGCATGACTTCGCGGACGAAGTATAGGCGTGGTGGAGCCCATGCTGTAACATCCCAAATTTTAAGTACATGTAATTTGCAATTATTAAGACTCAATTATTTGTATTACTGAATATTATATCAATTTAAGCAAATTTTGATCATATTATCAGTTAAGTAAGAAAATACGAAGTTGAGGGGTATAATGTGCAATTGGGACAAAATAGAAATAAAAAGGGAAAAACCCTTTCATTTCCACCAACACACTCTCTCACTACTCTCTCTCTCTAAAACCGGTTTCTCTCTCTACTCACTCTTCCTCACGGCTCCATTCAAGAACACACACAAGAATCAGTAATTTCAAGTGTAAAAAGTTGGATTCAAGTGCAATTTAGGGACTATAACTGCTGCAACAAACAATTCGAGGTAAATATCTTTCAAACTTTCGGATTTATAGAGTTTTTGGTTCGGTTTTTATGGAAACCGAATCATAAGATTTATATAGCAAATGTTAATGCATGTTGGAATTTATGATGAGAATGTTTAAATCGAGTGTTAGTGATGCAATGTACAAAATTTTAGAATCAGATTCACACCCTAAGTATGATTTTTGGAATTTCGTGTGTGTTTTAGTGTGTGTTCTTCGAAGTTTGAAGAAAAAATGGACACAAATCGAATATTTTGGTACATAAGTGTTATGTTCTAAGTTGGAATAGTTTAATTAAGTACATATCTGCAATTTTATATACAAAAACATGTAAATTGGTCAAAAAACGTAAATCTGGAAAAATCTGGAAAATTTTATTAAGTATGAACTCGGTTCGGACCTATATCCGAATTCGGACCCCTCCCCAATTCGGATCGATAGTGATTTCGGACCATAGGAACTTCGGACCTTTACCAAATTCGGACCACACTTAATCTCGGACACATAGTAATTTCGGACCAAATACAATCCGGACCCTAAACTAATTCGGACCTAGAGTGATTTCGGATCACACTCACTTCGGACCCCCCCTTTTTCGGATCAAACCCAATTCGGACCAAGGACCAATTTCGGACCATCCGAATTCGGATGTGGTCCGAAATCAGGACTCAATTACACTTAATTTTCAGAATACAATATTTAAGCAATTACTGACACATGTTTACTATTACACTTACATTACAGATCATTGTGGTGTTATCAAAACACACATTGATTCAGGATCAAGTCACAAAACCAATCACTGTGAGTTGCAGATTATCATTCGAACATTTATTGTTTTTACATTCATGTTTATACATTCAATGGCATGTTCACGTTGTTCATATACTTCATTTGGCACTCATGAAATGATTTGTTGTTATGATGCACACTCGTACTTGACATGTAACACACATGTAGCCAGCGTTCAATTGAAAGTGCATCTATTTACATCATGCTTGCACTGCATGATCATTACTTCACAATCTGATGCGACCTGGACTGGGGCTGACAGCAGGCCACTGTCGGGGACTGATCATCCCACTCGTATCCCATCAGGTTCGGCACATCCCCGATCAGCTTATTGAACTGCCAACCCATGCTTGCACTGCATGGTTTTCACATACATTGAGGCTTACACTGCCTGTACACACATACATGGGGCTTACACTGCCCATGGTTAAGCATTGTTTGTAAAGAAATATTTGTTGTATGCATAATCTGTTATCTCACTAAGCATTTAGCTTACTGTTGACTCACATTGTTTACAGGCAAAGGCAAGAGTGTAGCTGGACCTTCCACTTAAGCATATCAAATCAATATCCCGGAGACCTTAGTAGCTATTGGTACTTGAATGTAATAGCTTTGGGCTGGGATTTCTACTTCTAAAACAATTATGATGATGTAATAGTTAGATTTAATCACTGTAGTCATGTACTTTACTTTGCTTTAGTGTGGATTTGCTTAATTCTAATTTAAGTATTCAATTTCAATTATCATGATTATTCATTGGGTTGTTTGTCGATCCTGGAGATTACAATTATATCATTAATTAACAAGGACGTCACAATTTAGAAATCGAAGAGGCTGAAAGAGAGCCGAGTAGAGCTAAATTGCTAAATCTTTGGTTCCGCAAGGAAGAAAAGAAGACTGAGCCAAAAATAAAGAAGACGATGAGGATTCCGGGTGCAGGTGACTTCTCGGGAGGCAGTATTAGCTGGTTCTTCGACAGGGACCTGCAGCTTTTTATTCTAAAGAGAAGAGATGGTCTCCAATACCTGAGGCGCAAGCTTAAAGTGTTCAACACATTGCCGAAGGTAGAGGTGAAGGAGCTGGCATGGAAAGAGTTGATCAATATCGGAAATGATCCCTATGCTGAAGTGATCGCTAAGATAATCAGAAGAGAGGGGAGATCGGGAAGGTTTGAGAAACTCCAACCGAGCTCTGGAAAAAGAGTCGAGGATACTTCAAGAATAGATCCTCATACAGGACGACCATGGGAGAAAATGGTTTACAAGCCTGTTAAATGCTTAAGATGGGTGCCAATGAAGAGGATGCCACAAGATATTTTGGGCAACATGAAGTGGTGGTACCTTGATAACGAAACTGCTGAAGCTATCATGGAGGATCAAGACGACAAAGTTATTTTAACAGTGTATGATCCACTACATCTGATAAATCTGTCAAAGGACGATCTTAAGAAGCTTCATGGCCAGCATATCTTCTTTCATGAAGGATGGAGATCTGAAGCCAGAAAGTTCCAAAAAGTGGTTAGAGTATGTATTGAGCAGGGTTTGTATGCTGGCAGCAGTTTGAATAAATAATAAACAAAGTTCTTAATCAAATGTGTGAATTGTTAGAAGCTATCGTCAAGGGAGAGTCTGTTGGTACACCCTGTGTGACGATAGCAGTCTAAGTGATCCAACATTGTGGTATTAGCAAGTGTTTGATATATATGTTTATATATGTTTAATAATTATTATTGATTGTATGTTTGAACTTGATGTAACGTATTACAAGAAGTTCAAACATAAAGATCAAAGATAAAATCAAACATAAGTTAAAAACATAAGTTTCAAATACAAGTTTAATATGTGTAAGTCGAATTTAGGTTAGATTCGAATTCACAAGTTGATCAGATCCGAATCTATAGCAGATTCGAATGTATTCCAGTAGGCAGATTCGAGAGTGTCAGATGGGACAAACTCGAATGGGCCTTGGGCCTGATTCGAGTTTGGCCCATGGCAGACTCGAATTAGCCTCTATAATTAGGGATAGACTCAAATAATTATAAGACTTTTTGCAGAATTCGAGAGAGATTAAGCAAAAGGCGATTTCGAGTTTATCATCGGTTTTAGTGTTGTTTCGGAGAGAATCGTCTTGTAGGTGCGTTCTTGTGAGTTCGTACAGCTCGTTGATAGTCTCCGTGTTCCTAGTGAGAGTTGTTTCCGTCTACCCGTTAACGAGGATTCCGTACTCATTGACGGTTCCGCGTCTAGATAGATCCGGTAGTGGTAGACCTTACAGGCTTTAGATACACTATTATAGACTCTATGGGCTTTGCTCAGTGTGGAGTAACCTACAAAGAATCCTTCCTCATACTTGCTTTCAAACTTACCTAAGTGAGTTTTAGTATACAGGATAGTGCATGGACAACCAAATGGTTTTAGAAAGGTAACTAAGGGAATCCGATGATGGAACAATTCATATGGAGTTTTCCCTTGTGACTGGACTACTTGCACCCTATTAAGAACATAACAGGCTGTATTAACTGCCTCTACCCAGAAAGTCATTGGCAATTTAGAATCAGCTAACATGGTTCTGGCAGCCTCTATTAATGTTTCTTAATTCTTTCTTTTAGCTACTCCATTTTGTTGTGGTGTCCTGCGTGCACTGTATTGTTTTGTGATTCCTTTTGACTCATAGAAACTGTTTAGATCATGATTTTTAAACTCAGTTCCATTATCTGACTTGATCACCTTTACTTTTGAGTTAGATTAGTTTTCAACTTTTAGAATAAAGGATTTAACTAACTCAGCAGTCTCATCCTTAGTCCTAAGAAAATAAACCCATGTAAACCTGGTGAAATCATCAACAGTAACTAAACAGTAGGCTCTTCTATTCAAACTCAAAACAGAAGTTGGACCAAAGAGATCCATATGAAGGAGGTGAAGAGCAGAAGAGATTGAGTTTACGTCTTTGGGCTTATGAGAAGTTTTGTGTTACTTGCCTTTGAGGCAGGCTACACAATGGTCATCACATATGAACTCATTTTGTGGTAAACCTCTTACCAAGTTATGTTTGACTAAGGCATTCATAGATTTGAAGTTCATGTGACACATCGTTCTGTGCCAAAGTGCAAACTCATTAGATGATGCTTTGGATATTAAACAGCTTAAAGTATTAGCTTTGGATGATTTTTCTGTGTCCAAACAGTTTACATTGTCCTTTCATGGTGTTCTTAGAAAAACAAGATTTTCAGGTATTTTAAAATCTTTTGACAGGACAATGCATTCAGAGTCTGTGAAGAAAACAACATTCCTTTTGTGACACACTTGAGACACACTCAGTAAGTTATACTTCAGCTATTCAACATACAGTACATCATTAAAGATCATGTTACCTGCTTTGACAGTACCTTTACCTTTACCTTACCTCCTTTGGAGTTTCCACCAAATGCAACATATCCTCCTTCAAAGCTTTTGAAACTTGACAAGCATTCAGAGTTGTCTGTCATGTGTCTGGAGCAACCACTGTCCACATGCCATCTTGTTTGTGTTGGTTCCTGTGGTTGCCCTGCACAGTGAAAAGCTCAGTTAGTAGTGGAGTAAACCAAAACCAAGTTGGTTTTGGGTTGTCCATGTGCATTAACATAACTAAATATTGTTTGTGTCTTTTTAAACTTAGTGAGATCCATTGGTGTATTCTGTGATGAGTATTTAGTTATGACATGGGGTGTCCAGGTGTTCTTTCCAATTTTTTCTTTAACAGTCTCAGATGATTCACTACCAGTTCCAGTATTTGGCTTAACTGTTGGAACTGGATGTTGATTGTCAGCAGCTTTAGATTTTGTAATACCAGTTCGAACTTTTGACTTAACAGTTCCAGCATTTGCATTAGCAGCTTGAACTGTGGTTTTGCCTTTAACACACCATTCCTGCTTCACACTCAATTTAGATTTCATTAAAGCTTGTTTTTTGTGTACTAGCTGTCTTTTGTTGATCTCTACACACCTGTGGTCGACTATGTTCTTTGGAACTGGTGTGACAGGTTTTGAGGCCTTTAAAGCTTTTGGTTTTTGTGAAACAGCTTGTTTTTGAAACACAGTTTGCGTTTCAACAACTGGCATATACATACATTGCTTGGCCAAATGGTTTTTCCTGCCACAGTGAAAACATCTTTTGACTGTTTGGATTGGAGAACCAGTTTTGTATGACCATAACTGATTCTTGTTCCTTTGATTTCCCCTCACCTGCTGTTGTGTGGGAAACTTCTGTACACCATGCTCTTGGCATATGCAGACGGGAACATTTTTACCCTTTTTACCTTACTTGGAAGAGGATGCAACATTACAGTTAGAAGGTACAGAAACATGTGAAGCATGTTTGTATTAACTCATCTTCTCTTTCCCTTTCAAACTGTTGGTTTCTTCTCTCAGCCTTCTAGTTCTAATGGGGTTAGAAACAGGAGTTACTATGGGTTCACTCATAGTTTTGGAATTACTCTACGCTTCCTCACTTTGACTGCCTACCTTAGAAACCAGTGCATCTTCCAACTCAAGCTTATCCTCAAGGATAGGATCTACAGACTTCATCTTCTCATCTAGAGGTTCATTCACCAGCCTATCAGCAACTTCACTCATAGGAAGAATATATTTGTTATTATAAGGAGGTGGGGTAGCATTGTACCCTATTCCTTCTTTGGGATTTAGTTGAGATTTTACCCTATCTTTAAACTGTACTTCCATTAGGTGTTCTAGCTTTTGATTGGCCATCTTAAAGTTACCCAAGTCAATGTTTATACAATATACTTTCCTGTGAGCTTCTAGCACTTTTTGTTCAACCTCTTCTAGTTTCTTATTAAGGCTCTCTATTTTCACTTCAAGTTCCTTTTTCTCCCACTCATGATATGTCCTATCATGTCCCATCTGAATCTCATTGAACTTATAGTCATTTATCTATTTTTCAAGATCCTCTATTGCCTGAATATACTCATACCTCCTTTCTTCCATCTTAGCTAGAGTTTTACACATGCTTTCATTATGACCTCTGTATTTTCTAAGTATAATTTGCATGCTTGGGAGCAGAGTTTGGTATTTACCTCAGATGGTAGTTCAGTGGAAGTGACAGTTGTGGTTTCTGCCATAAGAGCTTGATTCAGAAACTCCTCTCCTGTTTGGTCACTCCAGTCAAAAACAGTGTCTTCTTGTGAAACAAGAGCCTGTGAAGAGTGTGTTTGACTTGTCTGTTGGGGTCTTTGTGGCTGCTGACTTTGTGATCTACACTCTTTAGCAAAGTGTCCAAGTTTGTGGCATTTGAAACATTCAACATTTGATTTGTCAAATGCTGTCTTGCCTTCTGACCTGGCCTGAATTTTTGTTCTGCCAGTCCTTTTAAGAAACATTTTAGCCCTCATAGTCAACATGGCATGTTGCCACTTTAAATCCATCTCCTCTAGATCATCAGGATGGATTTTCTCCAGATCTTCAGGATTAAGAGCAAATAGTCCATCACTTGCAACAAATGCCTCATAATGGACCTCAGAATTATTACCATCAGTATCTTTAAAAGAATCACAGCAGTTTGATTTATCAGTAGGTGCAGATGATAACAGAGCAGTGTTTTGATTATAAGAAAAGGGTTTCTTTTTATTTTCAATTTCAGACTCAAACACTCTCAAGCTGTTGCAGAGATCATCCAACTCTATTTCATTTAAAGTGTCCTTTATTCTCCATTGAGCAGCATATACTGTCCATTCTTTACCAAGAGATCTGAGAAACTTTCTGTTTACCTCATCTTGATCCAGACTAAACTTAGCACTCTCCAATTCACCTAACAACTAACTGAACCTATCAAATATTTGATTAAGATTTTCATTCTTTCCACCAGAAAAATTTTCATACTGCTGTTTTAAAAGATCTTTTTGGTTTCTTTTTTTTTGCTAGCATTACCAGCAAATATTTTCTCTAAAGCAAGCCATAGAGAATGAGCAGTATAGAATTTTATAAACTGATGTTGATAAGCATTAGGTGTAACAACCTAACTTTTGACCAAATACATAATATCTTATCTTAAGCTAATAATGTAATTTTATTATATTATTTGATTTATAATTTAATTAAGTAATGAATTTATTTAATTAAATTATATAATTGTTTTAAATTATTTAGATGATCAAAAAGCTAAAAGAGAGATAAAATACAAAAGTATAGTGGGTTAAATTCAAATATGACCAATTTGATATATAAAAGCCAAATTAATGATCACTTAAGATCATTATCACAAAAAAAAAAAAAAAAAACCACTCTCTCTCTTCTTTCTCTCTCTACAAACCGGTTTCTCAAGAAATTGTCAAGAAATTTCTTTAATTCTTGTATTAATTGAAGATTCAAGACCAAAGAAGGTTACAACAAACATCAAACAACAATTATCTACAAGATTTCAAGGTAAAACTCATCTAAATTTCGGTATTTTATGAGTTTAGTTCGGTTTTAAAGAAAAACCGAAAATCAAAAGAATTATAACATGAAATTGTGTTGCATGTTAGAATAAATGAATTGAAATCATGTAATTAAGTAATTTGAAGTTATAGAAACAGAAATCATGAGTCGGATTGTCCAAAATAAGCAAGAAAATGTAAATTTTTGATAAAATAGTGTTCTTGGCAAAAGGTGCATATTTTGGACAATCTTGATCAAAATAAGGTGTTAATGATAAGGAAAATAGTATAAAATCAACCAAATAATGATAATACAACTTTATGTTAAGTTGCATGTTGATAAAATGGATTTTTGGGAAATTTTATGAAAAATCCGTAAGTATAAAAGATGAACACCAAAGAACAATTTCTGGAAAAAAATTATGAAGTCATGGGATCCGAATTCGGATGAGACCGAATTCGGATGAAGCCCTACTTCGGATAAAATATCTAATTCGGATGGCCCATTTCGGATGATGCTAATTCGGATGACCCCATTTCGGACCAATTTCGGATCTCAACTCAAACATAATTCAGATTTTCTAATTCGGATCTTGTATCACTTCGGATCAAATACACCATTTCGGATATGCCATTTCGGATGACCTAGAACCGAATCCGGATGATCCGAATTCGGTTGGTCCTAATCCGGATGTGATTTTATAATTCAAAATACACAACAGATTTCCATATATAAATATGAATGATTAATCATTAAAATCAAAGATCTATAAACTTAAGAAATACTATCAATTAGAAAACATATGAATATATGCATGATCACATATGATTAGATTCCGAAAATGCAACTTTATGAGCATATAAACATCAAGTAAGTATATGACATGATTAGACATGCTTTCTTAAGAATTATATTGAGCAAATGAAAACTAAGAAAGGTTCTAATGAGATTAATGATCATATGATCAAGAATGAGATATGGAGATTAAAAGACCAACGAAAGAACCTTGAGCTTATTGAATTGAATGAACACTGAATATATATATTATTCAGATGATATAAGAGCTAATAAATATCAGAAATGATATTAATAACAGATTGAGCAACGAGCAAAATGGCGAGCATCTGAAAGTCTGATATAAGTCAGATAGTGGTTCTAATCCACTACAGATTGTGAGCAACAGAGCCAGAGCCAGAAACTAAAAGAGCACAAATAGCCAGTAACGGTGAGTTGTAGATTTCACTTTAACTGCATATTATGTGAATTGAGACTTTTGTTGCATGATCCTTATTTTATTGGCATTCTGATCTTGAGCTTATTGATTTATATTATCATAGTATATTTACTATGATTTGTTGAGCTGAACATTTATTCTACCAGAATCTATTTCATTGATGAGTCCTTCGATTGTTAAGCTTAACTCCATCACTATTGCTCAGTGTTGGGTTAATGTTAGGCTTATGATGTGCTGATTTACGTGATGAAAGCACAGAGGGTAGCTAGAGCTGAGCATTCCGATGATATCCATATAGAGCTTTTACTGGTAGCTAGCCCAGTACGTGGCTGATCCCCACTAATGATGCGTGTGTATGGATTTATCATCATCCGAGCATGCCTTATGAATTTGTCTAAAAGTCTCAAGAGCAACAACAGTTTTATAACTGGGAGCTGAGCAAAGTCGCGCATCAAAAGAGCATAATTGGCCAATGTCCCTTCGAGATTGAACTGTGCATGAGCCTAGTGCAGTGCATATAGAGCTGAGCCGTGCATGAGCCGAGTGCAGTGCATGTGCTTCCGCGTTCATAATTGCATGTTAAATGTGAAATTCTACATTCTCACTAAGCAATTAAGCTTACCCCGTTGTTGCATTATTTTTTTCAGGTAAAGGCAAAGGATTGGCTGGACCTAGTTCATAGGTCAGGACATTGAAAGAGCTTGAAGTGCATTAGAACCTGTTCCAATACCTTGGTACTTAGCTGATGATTGAGCTTTGGGGTTTGGGCTAGTTTACATTTGTGCTTTGATGAAATAGTTTAGAAGTCTGTCCCTATTACTTAATAATTATCTCTGATTGTAATTAACTTTTATTCCGCAACTGTTAATTTTATCTTAGTTTCCTGATTGATATTGCGTTGCTACTGGGCCTTGACTTGAGACCTTTGAGAAATCTCGGGTCTCACAGGATGGTATCAGAGCAATAGTTTGAGTGAATCATTGTATTACATGTAATACATGATCTCAAACTTGTGCAATGCTATAGTATCAATCATGACAGGATGGCTTGAACTAAGATAGGTTTCAGAGACTAGTAGGACGGGCATGAAAGGGTACAATATGCTAGACTAATGATCTAAATACGTTGTGATTTATATTTCAGAGCTATGTCAGGAGAAGGTGGACCATCAGGTGGCATGACCCCAGAGCAAGTCCTCGAAATGATGCAACAACTAATTACCCAGAATAATGAGCAACAAAACAAGTTTATGCTAGAGCAAATTGAATCAATAAAGAAAACTGAAAAGAGAAATAAACATAAAAAGAAGCAAACTGAACAGTCAAGCGAATCGGAATCCGATAATGACCATGTCAACCAACGAGTTGTGCAGCCAAAAGGCTATAGATTTAAAGATTTCAAAGCAAGTGGTGCTATGACGTTTGAAGGCACAGTAGATCCAATACAAGCGTTAGATTGGATAAGTCATACTGAAGAGATCTTCAGTATCTCAGAATGTCTGGACAGCAATAGAGTTAAGTTTGCAACAGCACTGTTCGTTGGAGCTGCTAGAGCCTGGTGGAAAACACAAAGGAGCATCTATGGTGAAGAAGCGATTATGACATTGGACTGGGAGCAGTTCTTGGAGATGTTCAACGCCAAGTACTGTCCAACAGACAAACAAGACGAACTCGAGATGCAGTTGATGCAATTGAAACAAGGAACCAAGACCGTTGATGAATACGAGCATGAGTTCTCGAGACTTTGCGGCTACTCGTCATATCAAGTAGCAACAGAAGAGCGTAAGATAAACCGATTCAGACTGGGTCTGAATCCAATATATAGAAGAAAAATGAGCAGCATAAAGTTCACGACGTATCTCAGTATAGTGGAAGCAGCAAGAATGGTGGAGCGGGAATTCACAGATTCTAGTTGTGAACCCGTTATGATGGCTATAAGTCCTACATGTCCATCTCCACCTAAGAAACAGAAATCCAGTAGATTCTTCGGTTCATCAAAGTCCAGTCAGCAGCAGTCACAAGCATCCTCTACACCTCAGAAGACAAGTGTCTATTCCATACAGTCAGGAGCACGATCGTGTAAACGCTGTAACAAATTTCATAGCGGACGCTGCAACCCTATAGATGTGACCTGTTACACTTGTAACCGAATTGGACATGGAAGCGATGAGTGCCCAGAAAGAAACGACGTATGCTACAACTGTGGTGAGCGTGGACATTATGCCAAACAATTCCCAAATGCACGCGTGCTTACTAATCAGGAACAACCAGTTGCCAGAGCAATCCAACAGAGTACTACAATGATACCTACAGCAAAGGCGCGAGCTTTCCATATGACTGCTGAGGATGCCGAGGAGACACCAGAAACGCCAAAAGACCACAATGGTAACTAATAATAAGTTTCTTAAATGATAAAATGATTTAATTCCGTTACCATCTGAATTTCAATTCCAAAGTAAGTAATGAGTTAACTGTGCAACCCTGTCATCGATAGTGAATAATGCGGATGACATATGGGTTGTATCAGTTGAAGTTATATACTAATACATTTCCAATCAGAAATTATACCTATAAACAATATAGGTATTGTAATCTGAATCATGTATGATTCAAAACCCGAGAGAAATTGAAATTTAATCCTAAACACAAGCTACTTCGTAAATCCTTGTAATCTGAATGATTACAGCATGTCTTATAATGAGACAGAGGTAGAAGTTGCTGATCCAATAAATAATTAATGAGAATAGTATTTGAATCAAGTAATTAAGCACACAATGACAACTTGAATTGAAATCAAAGAATTCAGAAGCACAAAGCGAGAGTTGCAATGGAATAAACTGAAATTTTGTTAAGTCAAGCAATTAGTCATAAATGGCCAATGAAATACCCGTATATGTCAAAATAAATGAATTGATGGATCCTCATTATGTCGATGCGAGACTAGTGAGATGTCCAATATAGAATATTTATTCCACTTAATTGCATATAAAATGAAAAGTTAAACATAAGTCTATACATATAATTAAACAGAACCAAAGGATATTGCTTTGTCAAATCCCTTTTGACCGAATTGCACAGTGAACTAATAGAGGAAGGTGATGACGATAAAGTAGAAGATGATGTAAATGGTCATGGAGACGGTGTTGGAACTCTGGTAACTCGAGATTTGACTTCAATAACAGAATCTGCCGTCTTATCTAACGAATCACACTGAGAAAGCCTAAGTCAATTGTCGATTTCTATCAAAATCGTTTCCTTGGAATTCGATTCGATATAGTGTTTGTTTTCTATGTCGTTAATATTCCTACTCGCTGGAAGATTTGAAAGCGTATGATCTCTTCGAGCTCGGGATCATATTTGACTTGTCTGAAATATCCATCAACCGCTGAAGCCGTTGCGAAGAAGATAAGGACAATTGTAACTCCAAACTTTAATTCTCTGTTCGAACTCCTGTTTTGTTCGACAAGTTTTTATACAACATTTCAACATTTTTGTTTCAATCTCTCTTTCTTAACTTCTAAACGCTCGATCTTCTTGGAGGATTTTGCTTCTCGAGAGGCTGCTTACATAAAAGATTTGGTGGATATAATAGCACAATTGGAGACCAAGGTAGGTGAGGTGGAGTCGTTACACGAAGAGTTGACTCCGATTGTTGCGCCTGAGGATAGGTTTCATTTGTTTGATAGAGCGAAGAAAATTATAAGTCTTCATAACAAAACATCATAAATCAGAAATCGGCTAAGCGATTGATGATTGTAACATCATCAATAAAAGAAACATAAAGTACAGATATCAGACTCCCGAAAAATCTCTGTATCTATTTCAAGAACAAATGAAAGAGAAATATGAGCTAATTGATATAAATTGAGCAGCAAGCTAAATTGAAAGAGATATAAAGTTAAATCTCATAAGCCCACAAAGTGACTATATCACTGATAATCAGAAATCTTAAAAATCTCCTATGTGATCGCATAAGATAGCTAATGAAAGTTTTACAATACAGATGAGAGATTTAAAAGCCATAACTGACTCAAGATCGAACGAAGGAGATATATGAGCTAACTCATGTATTGAGTAATTATCTGAAATGATTAAGACTTAAAGCTCATATATATTAAGAATATGAATAATAAATCAGAATTCCTAAAATGATCAAACGACAATTCTGAAAAGAAACTTGAGTTTTGTTCTTGTAAATCTCAAAGAAATAAAAAAAGAAAAGAAGATATGAAATACAGATGGTGCTCGTTCCGTGGAAACACCACAAAAGTTCGCATCAGTCTTGGGAATTAAGTGATATCATAAAAGCTATCTGCCCAAGTCTGTTCGAACATATCTAACTTCGAGGACGAAGTTTGTGCGTGGTGGAGCCCATTCTGTAACAACCTAACTTTTGACCAAATACATAATATCTGATCTTAAGCTAATAATGTAATTTTATTATATTATTTGATTTATAATTTAATTAAGTAATGAATTTATTTAATTAAATTATATAATTGTTTTAAATTATTTAGATGATCAAAAAGCTAAAAGAGAGATAAATTACAAAAGTATAGTGGGTTGAATTCAAATATGACCAATTTGATATATAAAAGCCAAATTAATGATCACTTAAGATCATTATCACAAAAAAAAAAAAGAAAACCACTCTCTCTCTTCTTTCTCTCTCTACAAACCGGTTTCTCAAGAAATTGTCAAGAAATTTCTTTAATTCTTGTATTAATTGAAGATTCAAGACCAAAGAAGGTTACAACAAACATCAAACAACAATTATCTACAATATTTCAAGGTAAAACTCATCTAAATTTCGGTATTTTATGAGTTTAGTTCGGTTTTAAAGAAAAACCGAAAATCAAAAGAATTATAACATGAAATTGTGTTGCATGTTAGAATAAATGAATTGAAATCATGTAATTAAGTAATTTGAAGTTATAGAAACAGAAATCATGACTTGGATTGTCCAAAATAAGCAAGAAAATGTAAATTTTTGATAAAATAGTGTTCTTGGCAAAAGGTGCATATTTTGGACAATCTTGATCAAAATAAGGTGTTAATGATAAGGAAAATAGTATAAAATCAACCAAATAATGATAATACAACTTTATGTTAAGTTGCATGTTGATAAAATGGATTTTTGGGAAATTTTATGAAAAATTCGTAAGTATAAAAGATGAACACCAAGAACAATTTCTGGAAAAAAATTATGAAGTCATGGGATCCGAATTCGGATGAGACCGAATTCGGATGAAGCCCTACTTCGGATAAAATATCTAATTCGGATGGCCCATTTCGGATGATGCTAATTCGGATGACCCCATTTCGGACCAATTTCGGATCTCAACTCAAACATAATTCAGATTTTCTAATTCGGATCTTGTATCACTTCGGATCAAATACACCATTTCGGATGACCTAGAACCGAATCCGGATGATCCGAATTCGGTTGGTCCTAATCCGGATGTGATTTTATAATTCAAAATACACAACAGATTTCCATATATAAATATGAATGATTAATCATTAAAATCAAAGATCTATAAACTTAAGAAATACTATCAATTAGAAAACATATGAATATATGCATGATCACATATGATTAGATTCCGAAAATGCAACTTTATGAGCATATAAACATCAAGTAAGTATATGACATGATTAGACATGCTTTCTTAAGAATTATATTGAGCAAATGAAAACTAAGAAAGGTTCTAATGAGATTAATGATCATATGATCAAGAATGAGATATTGAGATTAAAAGACCAACGAAAGAACCTTGAGCTTATTGAATTGAATGAACACTGAATATATATATTATTCAGATGATATAAGAGCTAATAAATATCAGAAATGATATTAATAACAGATTGAGCAACGAGCAAAATGGCGAGCATCTGAAAGTCTGATATAAGTCAGATAGTGGTTCTAATCCACTACAGATTGTGAGCAACAGAGCCAGAGCCAGAAACTAAAAGAGCACAAATAGCCAGTAACGGTGAGTTGTAGATTTCACTTTAACTGCATATCATGTCAATTGAGACTTTTGTTGCATGATCCTTATTTTATTGGCATTCTGATCTTGAGCTTATTGATTTATATTATCATAGTATATTTACTATGATTTGTTGAGCTGAGCATTTATTCTACCAGAATCTATTTCATTGATGAGTCCTTCGATTGTTAAGCTTAACTCCATCACTATTGCTCAGTGTTGGGTTAATGTTAGGCTTATGATGTGCTGATTTACGTGATGAAAGCACAGAGGGTAGCTAGAGCTGAGCATTCCGATGATATCCATATAGAGCTTTTACTGGTAGCTAGCCCAGTACGTGGCTGATCCCCACTAATGATGCGTGTGTATGGATTTATCATCATCCGAGCATTCCTTATGAATTTGTCTAAAAGTCTCAAGAGCAACAACAGTTTTATAACTGGGAGCTGAGCAAAGTCGCGCATCAAAAGAGCATAATTGGCCAATGTCCCTTCGAGATTGAGCTGTGCATGAGCCTAGTGCAGTGCATATAGAGCTGAGCCGTGCATGAGCCGAGTGCAGTGCATGTGCTTCCGCGTTCATAATTGCATGTTAAATGTGAAATTCTACATTCTCACTAAGCAATTAAGCTTACCCCGTTGTGAAATATCAAAACCTTTATATCACCAATCTCTGATTACAATCACCTCTAATCTGTTTGATTAGACGAAGTTCACAAACTGTTCTTAAGGTTTTTCAACCTTAGAGGCTTTAGAAACTTAATCAGAACGCAGATTACAATATGAATTTCATAGGCACCGAATTACTTGTGAAAGACCTAGCCTATCTCTATTTATAGCATTCAGATTTGTTTCCTTGACAAACTGTGATTTCTCTTGAGTGGATATCTTTTGAAGATCTTCAAATCTTGAAATTTTTATCACTTCCTGATTTGTATCATTTTCTGTTATCTGATTGTTGAGCAGCTTGAACTTTAACTCTGGCAGCTTGAATTTTTTAACTAGCAGCTCGATTTTCTTGAACTAGCAGCTTGAACTATGTAATTACACAGAAAGACTACTAACAGTTTGAGAAATCCTAACTAACAGCTTGACATACTTATATTATTTCCCAACAAAAAGGCTATGAACCCATGGTGGAGTTTATTTTAAAGCTAGCAAGACAGCGGTGACACGTCTGTACCGACGTACAACAAAGCGACTTATCTTGCTAACTCGAGTCAAACCAAAGGCAACAGGTATGTACTTACGTACAACAGAGTTACTTTGTTTTGACTCTCAATTTAGTATCATGATTTTTTCTATTCTTTTCTTTTCTTTAAGATGTATCTGATGTTGCCATACATCCCCCAGAAAGTTTGCATACCTCATTTAGAATCAATGTCTGTATGTCTTTAACATAAAAATTATGACCATTTGGTCATACATCTAAGTTAGTGACACGACTGACTTTTTCATGAATTTTTTATTAGCCTTGAGACTCCCTTTATGTATTATGCCTACCAACATATCAAACTAGATAATGTATAACACTTGAAATTTTAGGTGCATTATGTGTGAAAGCTTAACACTTACAGATTGTCTCGACTGTGCTAAGACTTAATTCATTTTCTGATATTCTCTTTTTTTGAACTTTTTATGGTTTTCTCTCCTTTTTTTTTGTTTTTCATAAATAAGAGTAAGAAAATAAAATAACCTACTAACTTACTATAAAAATAAATTCTCCTACGCTACTAAACTTAGTATAAAAAGAAAGAAATTCTACTACTATAAAAGGAAATAAACTCTACTAAGGTCAATTTACTCTGGATTACGCATTCTGTTTAGTTGAACTAAATACTGATAACGTGACTTATCAAAAGCTTTGGTAAATAAATCCGCATTATTATCATCCGTTGCAACTTTTACCAGCTTAATTAGGTTCTTTTCAGCACAATCACGAATAAAGTGGTGTCTTATGTCTATGTGCTTGGTATTACTGTGTTTAACTGGATTATTTGTTATTGCAATAGTTGACTGGTTATCTATCCTAATAGGAGTATGAGTATAAGTCAAACCGTAATCCCACAATTGTTGTTGTATCCACAAAACCTGTGAACACCAACTACCCGTAGCAACATATTCGGCCTCGCACGTTGACACGGCTACCGAAGTCTGTTTCTTGCATTGCCAGGAAACTAGCCTCCCTCCAAGGAACTGACAACCTCCAGTTGTTGACTTGAGATTGAAGTTCCATCCTCCATAGTCTGAATCCGTGTACACCTCAAATTCCAGATCGCCCTCCGCGTGATACCAAAGTCCCAGCTTCGGTTTCGACTTGAGGTATCTCAGAATCCGCTTCACAGCTTTCATGTGCATCTCTTTTGGATTAGCTTGAAACCTAGCACACGTACACACAGCAAACGTTATATCAGGTCTAGAAGCAGTTAAATACATGAGTGACCCAATCATGGCCCGATATAACGTCGGATCCACATCGGTATCACTTTCTGTACCCGATCTGAGATTGTGATTCACTTGAATCGGCGTGCTGAAGTGAGCTGTCAGCTTGGTTCCTTCCATCCCGAAGCGCTCTAAGATGTCATAGACATACTTCGTCTGATGAATAAAGATGCCCTCCTTCCTCTGTTCGACATGCAAACCCAAGTTTAATTCACGCAACGCACTCATCTCAAACTTAGACTTCATCACCTTTTCAAAGTCTGTGCACATCTGCTCGTCTGATGATCCAAAAATGATATCATCGACGTACACTTGTACTAAGATGAAATGTTCACCTTTTCTTTTCACGAACAGCGTACTATCTATTCTTCCTCTCTCAAGCCCATTGTCTAAAAGATGATTGGATAAAGTCTCGTACCACGCCCTCTGTGCTTGATGTAATCCATACAAAGCCTTATCTAAACGATACACTATGTCTGGATATTTCGGATCTGTAAACCCGGGCGGCTATTCCACATACACCAGTTTTCTTCACTTTCCTGTAAAGAAAGGCACTCTTTACGTCCAGTTGATAAACCTTAAATCCTTTGAAGGAAGCAAAAGCTAGAAATAAACGAATTGCTTCCAACCTTGCCACTGGCGCAAACACTTCATTGTAATCGATTCCTTCCTCTTGGTTGAAACCCTTTACCACCAGCCTTGCTTTGTTGTGAGTGACTATACACCGATCATCTCTCTTGCACTTAAAAACACATTTGGTTCCTATTGCAACGTCTCCTCGAGGTAATGGAACTAACTCCCACACTCCTAGTTTCCTAAACTGTGACAGTTCTTCCTGCATCGCTTCAACCCAAGAGTTGTCTTTCAGTGCCATTTGCACATTTTTTGGCTCTACTTGCGAGATGAAACATGAGTAGAGGCAAGTATGAAAGGCCTCGGAGTCATTGATCATCGACAACAACATCGTGTTGTTATTCAAACTACTCCTAGTCCTCACACCAGCATTAGGATTTCCTATGATACTCTCATTAGGATGATTCTTATTATACCTAGATGTTTCTATCTCGTCAACCCTAAGATTATCTCCCAAATTTGATCCTATCTCTCCTAATGGAGGAACGACTTCAGACTCTACATTTTCCTCCTCATGGACATTGTCTTCAGAGTTAGAACTTGTTGTCTGATTCTCGTTTGAAGGCATTTCAGAATCATTTTCTGCTGGAGATCTATCTTCAGTTGTAGTAGGATCGGATGTTGATGGAAAGGTGGTCCTTGGAAAACTTTGACCCTCGTCATTCAGATTTAATGACGACATGTCATGTTCGATTGTACCTGCATTTCCATCCAAAGGAATGTTAAATGATTCAAACAATTTCTCATCATCAAAAATCCATTCCGGACGAGTTTGGGGTTCATGTGTATAACTTGTGACATCAATGTTATACATAATCTCTACTGTACCATTTGATTTGTTAAAAACCCGTTTGTTTGGTGAGTTTGGCACATAACCTAGGAAGTATCATTCGTCAACCTTTTCACTAAACTTAGGTTGATGTTTTGTTTTCATTAACGTACATGGTACCCCAAATGGTTCGAATCCAGTTAAATTAGGTGGCCTTTTATTCAAAACTTCATAACAGGTTTTGTTCAATGATTTGACAGTAAGGAGCCGGTTTAAAACATGGCACGTGGTATTCACTGCCTCCCCTCAAAACATGGTAGGAAGCTTTGAATCTGAAAGCATGGTCCTTGCTGCCTCAATCAAACTCCTGTTTTTCCGTTCTGCCACCCCATTTTGTTGTGGCTCATAAGGTGCCCTAAATTGATGCACCATGTCCTTTGATAGACAATATACACCAATAACCGTGTTTTTGAATTCTGTTCCGTTATCACTTCTGATACGCTTAACCCTCGTTCAGTAATAGTTTTCCACTTGGTCTAAGAACCCGATGAGCTTGGCAGCCGTCTCGTCCTTTGTACCTAAAAAGAAAACCCAAGAGAAGCGTGAGTAATAATCAGTAATAACCAAAACAATACCAACTACCACCTATACTCCTTTTGTTGATTGGTCTGAACAGGTCCATATGCAACAAATCGAACGTGGCAGATATTGAGTTCTGAGTCTTGGACTTGTGAGCCTTTCTTGTGTTGTTTTCCTTTCTTGCACGGTAGACACTTGTCCTCGAACTGAAAACTCTTAATAGGAACACCTTGCACCAATCCATATTTAGTAATGTAATTCATCTTTCTTAGGTGCAAGTGTGCCATGCATTTGTGCCATAAAACTGATTCAGTCTCTCAAGCTTTTGATAGTAGACAAATTGGTCCCATCGAAGATTCCGGCTTGTTCATGTCGAGCATGTACAGGTCATTCTTCCTTGGAGCCCTCATCAGTATCCATTCTTCGGGTACTTTGAATCCCGGTTTCAGCACTAACGTCTCAGTATCAGTGAAAAGTACTGAGTTCTTCTTATCACAGATTTGAGATACACTGATGAGATTGTGAACCAGTATATCAACGTGATAAACTTGATCCAGTTTGGTAGTCCCATTAGTGACCACTCCAGTACTGGTGATGTTTCCTCCCTTATTACCAGCGAACGATACAAATCCCCGATTCTCTCCCTTGAAGTCCGCGAGAAGACTTCTTTCCCCTGTCATGTGTCTGGAGCAACCACTGTCGACGAACCGCTTGTTGTTTGGACCTGTAGTTATCTCCCGCACATGAAAGAAAATAGGTTAGTTATCACGGGGAACCCAAGCCATAACTGACTTGGTAATACCATTCCCGTCTCTCCTTTCAGGTGACTTGGGTTTTTGATTTAGAGCCTGTTGTGGTGCAGAGTGATTTAAGTTCACTCTCGGCCTTTGTGTAGCCATTTGTTGTGGAGCTCTTGAATAATTTCGATTATAAGGCAATTCCGATTGATATCCCTGAGCTCTACCTGGTGTTTGATGTCTTACAGGAGTGTATGACCTAACAGGAGTGTAAGCTCTGCTAGGTGTAGTACTCCTATAATTCTGTTGCGCTCCTGACCTAGATTGATTAAGGACTCTATTCGGTGAATTAGTCCTAATCACTTCATTGGGTCGACCTGACACAGGCGTTTGTTTCACAACAGATTTTGGTGTGGCTTGCACAGTTTTATCGGTATGATGAGAACTACTAGTGCTTGTGTGGCACCCTTGCCACAACAACCACCAAACACAATACACCCAGGATTAATCACCAACATACAATAACATAATGATCTGATAACCTAAATTAAGTGCGGAAGCATTTAAAACATAAATACGTAGTGCAATAAGTGTTAAACACCCTACGGTGCTATCAGGTACCAAGTCTAGGTCTACACACCCA
>JAANYP010001409.1:91364-116939 GCA_020465985.1 Centrapalus pauciflorus | reverse complement strand
TATCTTTAAACCGATATTATTTCTCTTCGGGCTTTCAACCGGATTCCACCAAGTACCCCACTGTGGGTTAAACAACTCCACAAGGGACCTGTTATTATCAATTACAACAATTCCTCGTATCATTATCCATTTAGTTCCATAATAATCAAGTTTCGTAAATTTGACGATATTTTCCCCCATTTCGGGTTTATATCCAAATTCGAACTATAACTAAGTTTGTACCCATTTCATGTTCATACATTGTTCTTTATATAACACATGACATTTTATGTGTTGTTTATGAGTTTCATTCAAAATACACAAGCCTAGAAAGTAGTATTCACAATTTTAGGTATTAAACTCGAATTTAATGGGTTAGATTCGAAATTTATCATCAGATTCGAACCCAACCATCAGATTCGAACCATACTTCGAATCTAATGTCAGATTCGAACTGGTCCTTCGAGTCTATCATCAGATTCGAACCCCCCCCTTAGAATCTGATGGTACACCTTCGAATCTAGCACCAAACTCGAGTCTGTTCTTACATTTCGATTCTGTTCTTGACATATTCGAGTCTGTTCATCATTTCAACTTAAATCCTTCATTTCTTAGGCCTAAACTCAAATCCGTGTCTATCATGTATTATGATGCATATATTCGCTTCTACTATGCATATAGTCTCATAATCCAGCACCATTTCACGCAAAAACAACTTAAAATTTGCATTACAAATGATAGATTCGAGATTTCCTGTCTTCAAAACCACAACCAATAACTTAAAAAGGTTCGATTCTTACCTCAATTCGTATGAAAATCTGAAATACGTTTTGTCGATGTTGTTGTACTCTCGAATACTTTCCGATGACGTTATAATTCCCGAAAATCCGACGGTCGGTTTGTGATATATCTTAGAGAGATGTAGAGAGAAAATTTCTAGAGAGATAGAGTAGAGAGAGAGTGTAAACTAGAAAATGAAGCCTATTGCCCTTTATATACTACTTTCGTCATTTTGCACATTTCACCACTCGACTTAACCGGTTTCATAAAATACTGATTTAATCTTAGATATATCATAAATAGCTTTTAAATTCATAATAATCCACAAAATTGATTCTGAATTCAATTTTCTCAAAATAGCAACAAACTTTGCTAAATATCCAATATGCATAATAATCGCCCAAATTCAACTTAAATACATAACTTTCCACCTAATTAATCAAAATACATCAAAATAAGTCCGAGGATGTTACAGCATGGGCTCCACCACGCTCAACTTCGTCCTCGAAGTTACTCGGACTCAAACAACTTCGGATACTTTCTTAACATTTCCGACTTAGCTTCCCACGTATGATTTGCTCCTTTATGGTGCTTCCATCGTACAAGCACCATTTCTATCTCCTTGCTTCTTAATTTCTTCATCTTAGTATCTAACACACACTCCGGCTCTTCAACATACCGGAGCCTTTCATCAACTTGTAGTTCAGTATGGTCGGCCAAATCCTCGTTTCCAGTGTTAAACGATTTTAGAAGATTCCCAACGTGAAATACTGGATGTACGCCCGACATCCCCTTCAGCCCCAATTCTACTCGATATGACTGATTTACAACTTTTCAAAACATCTTCAAGGGTCCGACAAATCTCGGAGCCATTGGCCCCTCTTAACAAAACGAGTCGTAAAACACCCCTCATGGGTGATACTTTCAAAATAGACCCGTCCTTCACTTCAAAATTTGATCGGCTTGTGCCTCCGATCATCGTTGCTTTTCTGACGTCCTGTGCCGCCTTCATGTTCTGCCTAATCAACGTTATCTTCTCGTTTTGTTTCCTGAAGCAAGGCCTGCCCGCGATTGGTGTTTCACCCGTTTCTCTTCAAACATTAGGAGTATACATTTCCTCCATACAAAGCCTCGAACGGAGCTTTCTTGCGTAGCGTAGGTAACTGTTGTTATACGAAAATTCTATGAGTGCAGATATCGTCCCAATTGCCACCGAGATCTAAACCCCACCGATCTCATCCTTGTCTTCAAGTGTTAAGATGGTTCGCTCACTCTGACCATCAGTTTGCGGGCGGTAAGCTGTACTCATTGCTATCCTTGTTCCTAACCCTTCTTGCAGTGCCGACCAAAAATTCGAAGTAAATCGGCTGTCCTGGTCCGATACTATGGACTTAGGCACTCCATGCCTAGAAACAATCTCGTTCATGTAAATTTGAGCTAATTTCTCCAACGAATAACTTTCACGAATCGGTATGAAGTGAGCCGACTTTGTTAACCGATCCACGATTACCCAAACCGCATTATGCTGTCGCTTAGTCTTCGGCAGTTTCGTAACAAAATCCATAGTAATGTGCTCCCACTTCCATTCCGGAATGGGAAGCGGTTGCAGACTGCCATACGGTTGCTGATGCTCGGCCTTTACCAACCGACAAGTTCGGCATCTTTCTACATATTGTCCTATGTCCCTCTTCAATCCCGGCCACCAAAAGTCTGCCTTTAAGTCGTTGTACATCTTTGTGCTCCCGGGATGTACAGAAAACTTAGATTGATGTGCCTCCTCAACGATCACATTTCTCATACCACCATATTTCGGCACCCAAATTCTTCCATAAATTCCTTTCAATCCCGACTCACTTGTTTCCATGTTCTTAACTTGTACTTTAATATCCTCAGCACCAATATTTTCATCTTTCAAGTCTTCTTCCTGAGCGGCCTTGACATCATCAATTATCGTGGAGGTCAGCATTGTAGACGTCATCATATAACAGAAATCTTTAGCATACGCTTTCCGGCTCAAGGCATCGGCTACTACATTAGCCTTTCCGGGGTGATAAAGGATTTCACAATCATAATCCTTTATTAGCTCCATTGATCGTCTCTGCCTCATATTGAGCTCCTTCTGACTGAAAATATATTTCAAACTCTTATGATCCGTGTATAATTGGCACTTAGTCCCGTAAAGATAATGCCTCCATAACTTCAATGCGAATGTTACCGCAGTTAACTCGAGATCATGAGTCGAATAATTCTTCTCATGCTGCTTCAACTGTCTTGAAGCATACGCTATAACCTTTCCACGCTGCATCAATACAGCACCTAATCCCAACCTTGAAGCATCGGTATACACCACGAAGTCATCATTACCTTCCGGTAAAGCAAGTATCGGTGCTTCACTCAAAGTCTTCTTTAAAACGTCAAATGCCTCTTGCTGCACAGTCTCCCAAACAAAAGGCGCATTCTTCTTCGTTTTAAAAGCAGTCAAAGGAACTGCAACATTAGAAAAAATCTTTGATAAATCTCCGATAGTATCCTGCCAACCCCAGAAAACTTCTAACCTCAGTAGCTGAACACGGCGGCTCCCAGTTCTTTATTGCTTCAACCTTAGCCGGATCTACCGAAATCCCGGCTCCAGAAATTACATGCCCTAAAAACTGTATCTGTTGTAGCCAAAACTCGCACTTTGAGAATTTGGCGTACAACTTTTCTTTCCTTAACAATTCCAACAGTTCTCTCAGATGTTCAGCATGTTCGGCTTCAGACTTAGAGTACACTAGAATATCATCGATAAACACAATTACCGATTTATCCAACATCGGTCTGCAAACTCTATTCATTAAATCCATAAAGACAGCTGGGGCGTTAGTTAATCCGAAAGGCATTACCAGGAACTCGTAATNATATACCAGTATATCATCAATAAACACTATCACCGACTTATCCAACATCGGTCTACAAACCCTATTCATCAAGTCCATAAAGACAGCCGGGGCATTGGTTAACCCAAAAGGCATAACAAAGAACTCGTAATGCCCATAACGTGTCCTAAATGCTGTCTTAGGCACATCCTCTTCTCGAACTTTCAGTTGATGGTACCCCGATCTAAGATCAATCTTAGAAAATACACTAGCCCCATGTAACTGATCAAACAAGTCGTCTATCCTCGGCAGAGGATACTTGTTCTTAATCGTCAATTTATTCAGCTCCCGGTAATCTATGCACATCCTCATCGTGCCATCTTTTTTCTTTACAAACAGTACCGGAGCTCCCCACGGCGATGAACTCGGCCGAATAAAGCCCTTGTCCAATAACTCCTGAAGTTGTGTCATCATTTCTTTCATCTCGGTTGGGGCAAGACGATAAGGAGAACGAGCTACCGGTGCAGCTCCGGGGATCAGATCAATTCGAAACTCAACTTGTCTCTCAGGCGGCACGCCAGACAAGTCTTCCGGAAACACATCCGGGAATTGTGAAACAACCGGCACATCGGCCAAAGTTCTCTTCTCAGCCTTAGCATCAATCGTGTATGCTAAGTATGCATCACATCCCTTTGCAACAAGCTTTCGAGCTTTTGCAATAGTCAGCAAACACAGATCCCCGCTTCTCCTATCCCCATATATACATATCTCACGCCCCTCCGGGGTAGTTATCTTTATCATTCGGCTCTTACACACTATGTGGGCTTCATTCTCGATCAACCAGTCCATCCCGACTATGACATCAAACTCACTGAATTCTATCGGTATCAAGTCCAAATTGAAGACTACATCTTCAATTACTAACGTGCAGTTACGGTAGACATGATCTACTTTTACTAGAGTGTTGCTAGCAGTTTCTATATCAAGAATAGCAGATAATCTAGATAGTGGCATGGCAATTCTTTGTGCAAACATAGTAGAAACAAACGACCTATTGGCACCCGAATCAAATAAAACTCGTGCAGGCATAGAATTAACTATGAACGTACCCGTGACGACCTCCAGATTTTCCCTTGCCTCCTCTGCAGTTATCTGGAAAGCACGAGCAGGTGCCCTTTGAGACTGACCCCGGCGGTTAACTGAACCACCACTCGAACCTCCAGACGAGCGTGTTGATGATGGGACAGCAGCCGTTGGAGCATTCTTTCTACAATTCCTGCTATAGTGACCCCACACCCCACACTTATAGCAAGCATCACCCTTCCTTGGGCAGTCATTCTGAAAATGTCCCAGCTCCCCACAGCAAAAACAAGCACGTCCGTTAGGGCATTTGCCAAAATGCTCCAGGTGACATTTGTTGCAGTATTGTGGTTCGGTGTTGATAGAGTATGCACGAGCACGACCGCGATCAGAAGAACCAGATGGTCGGCGAAAAGACTGCTGTGACGAGTATTGTGAAGACCGGGAAGAACCAGAATATCCTCCCTCCCTTTGGCGCTTCGGCGGTGATGGCTGTGTCGGATTGGTGGAAGCAGCAGCAGACCCAACAGAGTAGCCTGACATAGTCAAAATCTGCTCTACATTTCTGGCAGCCTCAAGTAAGCCAGCAAATGTAGGGTAACGAACATTGCTCATGACCCTCCTAATCTCAATGTCAAGACCAGCCTCAAACCTGGTCACTTTCCTTTCTTCGGTGTCCACCTGATGAGGTGCGAACAGACTTAACCTCGTGAATTCCACAGCATATTGGGACACCGTCTTCGTCCCCTGTACCAGCGCCATAAACCTTGCCTCTAATCTCCGACGCTCATCAATCGGACAGTATTGCTGAGTGAATAAGTCCTTGAACTCAGCCCAAGTCATAACCGAAACTTTCTCTAATGTCAAAGCGTTCACCATGGCATTCCACCACATGATTGCATCATTCGTGAACATCGCAGTTGCATAACGAACCATGTCCTTCTCAGCACAGTCGCTGATTCGGAATGTTCGCTCAGTTGCTGTTATCCATTCCAGTGCAGCAACAGCATCCCCTAAACCGTTAAACTCTACAGCTCCATTTCCTTTAAAATCCTTAAACCGACAACCCCTGGGCTTATCAGATGACCCAGTGTTGTCATCTTGTTCCTCATTAATTCCTTCTCTTTCTTTTTCTTTGTTCTTCCTTTTATCTTCCCTTCGCTTAGTTTCGGCCTCATCTCGAGCCCGAAACTGCTCTTGAATCATCTCTCTTTGCTCAGCAATCATGGCTAGCATCATTTCTCTCGTCTCTTCAGGTGTCATTCCTCCTCCAGACATGTTCTGAAATATGAAACATATAACTTATTTAGCAACATGTCATAAATTTAAAGACACCATTCATTTGTCCCGTATGATAGTCAATTTCTTATAATTACTAGATCATAACCTATCTTAGTTCAGATCATTACTTAACATCACTACATATCATCACCTAATGTTTGAGATCAAGACCTCACGGACACTTGAATCTCAAACTACTTCTCTGATACCATCTCGTGTGACACCCCTTGCCACAACAACCACCAATTACAATACACCCAGGATTAATCATCAACATGCAATAACATAATGATCTGATAACCTAAATTTAAGTGCGGAAGCATTAAAACATAAATAAAGTGGTGCAACAAGTGTTAAACACCCTACGGTGCTATCAGGTACCAAGTCTAGGTCTACACACCCATACATTTATTACAATCATCCAGAATATATTACAACATTTGTCCCACAACATAATTACCGATTAAATAGCAGATATCTTCCAAATCTTCCAAATCGACCTAACTAGAAGGTCCAGTAGTAGATTTCCCCTAGCCTGTAAAAATACAACAACTAAAACGTAAGCTAATGCTTAGTGAATACAAAGATTGCGCATATTATAAATATTTATGAAGCCCAAGAGTAACCCCGACGACAAACGTCGTATACTCTCTTCGTACACCAAGTACGGACCAGAGCCGCAGCCCCTTCGAGCCCAAAGCTCGGCATTTACACATACCATCTGAGACAAACGAACGATCGGGGATGACATACTGCCTACCGGACCTGGAGGGATCAGCTCCAGCGTCATATAGCACAGTAACAACAGAGTTAACGATGCGACCCACCGGTCCATCACTAGATGCACAACAATCGAACGGACATGCAACAAGTAAGAATGTGCATCTAAATCTACGCAAGTTAGTAGAAATCCAACCAAACAAGTGAAACAACAGGTCTCAGCAGGCAAAGCTTAACATAAATCAGATATAATCATGCGAAATCTACTGTACTCACAGTGGGTGCGTATTATCTTTTAACCAATATTATGTCTCTTCGGGCTTTTTACCGGATTCCACCAAGTACCCCACTGTGGGTTAAACAACACCACAAGGGACCTGTTATATCAATTACAACAAATTCCTCATATCATTATCCGTTTAATTCATAAAAATCAAGTCTCGTAAGTTTTGCAACGTTTTCCCCCATTTCGGGTCTACATTCAAATTTAACCTATAACTAAGTTTGAAACCCATTTCAAGTTCACAACTTGACCTTTGAATAATTCTTGCCATTTTATGTGTTGTTTATAAGTTCCATTCAAATTATACAAGTTTAGAGAGTACATTTCTCAATTTTAGGCATTAAACTCGAATTTAATGGGTTAGATTCGAAATCAAGCATCAGATTCGAATTTTACACATCAGATTCGAACCCTTAGGACAGATTCGAACCCCCCCCCCATCAGATTCGAATTCATCTTCGAATCTGATGTCAGATTCGAAGCCTCCCCCTTAGAATCTAATAGTACAACTTCGAATCTAGCACCAAACTCGAGTCTGTTCTTACATTTCGACTCTGTTCTTGACATATTCGAGTCTGTTCATCATTTCAACTTAAATCCTTCATTTCTAAGGCCTAAAATCAGTGTTATATCATGTATGATGCATATATTCGATTCTACTATGCATATAGTATCATAATCCAGCAACATTTCAAGCAAAACAAACTTAAATTTGCATAAAATGATAGATTCGAGATTCCTGTTCTTCAAAACCGAAACCATAACTTAAAAAGGTTCGATTCTTACCTCAATTCGTATGAAATCTGAAATCCGTTTGTAGATTATTGTTGTACTCCTCGATATCTTTCTGATGACGTATAATTCTCGAAAATCCGACGGTCGGTTTGTGATTTATCTTAGAGAGATGTAGAGAGAAAATTTCTAGAGAGATAGAGTAGAGAGAGAGTGTAAACTAGAAAATGAAGCCTATTGCCCTTTATATACTACTTTCGTCATTTTGCACATTTCATCACCCGACTTAACCGGTTCCATAAAATACCGATTTAATCTTAAATTTATCATAAATAACTTTTAAATTCATAATAATCCACAAAATTGATTCTGAGTTCAATTTTCTTAAAAATAACAACAAACTTTGCTAAATATCCAAATACATAATAATCACCCAAATTCAACTTTTAAATATAAATTTTCCACTTAATTAGTCAAAATACATCAAATTGAATCCGTGGATGTTACAGCCTCTGTGGCTGAGGGGGAGCAGGCTCCTCACCCTGGTTCATTCGTTGAACCTGAAGCCTCTGTGGCTGGTGCCTTTGTGGCACCTGAGACTATGGAACAGGCCAACCCACCTGTTTCTGACCCAGTCTCTAAACCTGTCCAGTCTGAACCTCTCATCACCTCTCCACAATCACCCACTTCATCCATCCACTACCAACGAAAATCACTCACCAAAAAGAAACCAGCCCTAACAACCACCTCCTCTGTTCCCTCCCAACAGGGTTCAGTTGTAAGAGAAGCCACCCCTGCTGCCTCTTCTATTTTGGGAGAAGGTTCAGCACAATTGGAGCCTGCTTCACTCCAACCTGAGTCCACCCAGAGTCAGCCTAGACCCTCTGGTTTCTCCCAACAGGAACCAGTTGTCCAAAAGGAGATAACCACCTCAACTATTCCAGCCTCCCAACAGGCTGAGAATATTGAAAGACAGGAGCCCTCTCCACTCCATACTGAGTCCACACTGTCCCCTACTCAAATTTCCTTACACCCTGAGTCTGCACGAGGTGCCCACACTGCTGGTATAGACCAATCAGCAGCTCAGCCTCAAACTTCTGCTCCCCACGATCCAGTTGTTCTACACCAAACAGCTGCTGAGGGACCAAAAACCCAAGCTGATGAACCTCAGGGATCATACCATCCCTTTGGTGAGGCTGCTCTTTCTATGCAAACTCCATCAGCAGGTTTCACCACTGCTGATGTTGAAATGCATATTCCTTCTCCCCATGATGAGGTGCTTTTACACCAAGGCACTGCAGAGGGAACACCCACTGGCCTTCATGAGGGTGTTGCAACACAAGCAGCATCTGAAAGGCCCCCAACATCAACCCCTTCTCCTGATGATGCAGCTACAGCCGCTGCTGAGGGACCCTTTGACCCCTCCAAGCTGGGCCACATTACTTTTACCCAGGCTATGGAGCTTCTCTCAAATGTTTCTCTTCCCTCTCCATCACATCCTCATACACCAGCCTCATCATCATCTTCTCCATCAACCTAATCTAAACAGTCCACCCATACACCTCCATCTCCTAAAGACCTGCCTTTGAAGGATCAACTTTCTCTGCTGACCAACAAAGTTGGTTCTTTAGAAACTACTATGACCTTTCTACCCTCTCTTATTTCAGACTCTGTGTCTGAACAGCTTAAGTGGTTCTTTGATTTGTTCAAGGACTCCTTCCCTGCCACTCCACAAACTGATAATTCTCCACAGCTGCTTGCACTCACTGCACAGCTGCAAAATGTGTCCACCTCCCTCTCCTCCATTCTTTCACTACAACAGGACTCTGTGTCCTCAATGACAGCTATTTCTCAACAGCTGTCATCTCTCCTAACTTCTTGCAATTCTACACTTCCTGATACTCTGTCCAGCTTGAACACACTCATTGGCTCCCTATCAAATTCTGTGTCATCAAACCTTGCTGATGTGCAAGATTCTCTAGAACTACATCTTGCACAGCTTCAAAGTTTGCTGTTCACAGCTTCTGATAGGGAAAATATTGTTAAGCTGACCTCCCTTGCTGATACCCAATCCTCTTCTCTTCAAACCTGTCTTTCACAGCTTGCAGAGGTGAAGGACAACTTGGCATTCTTAGTGAATAGCCTTGTTGGCCCAAGGCTTGCTGCCAAAACTGCTGGCAAGCCTGATGACTTCGTGTTTTCAGGCAGACCAGGTGTTGAAGGTGCTGGAACATCTCCTTCAAAGGGGGAGAAGTCATCTGCCTCGAAGACTAAGTCTAAGGGGGAGAGAACTTCTTCTCCTAAGGAGAAATCAGTGCCTGCAATACTCACTGGTCAACCAACAGGAGCTTCAACAGGTACACTGGAGGGTGCCTCCCACGCTGCTCAGCCTACTCAGGCTGAATCTCCAATCCCTGCTCAGTCTAAGGGGGAGGAAACTATTCCTGAGGGCAGGCCAAGTAGCAGAAGGAGGCATCTGATTTTAGAAGAAGAAGAAGAGGAGGAGGAAAGTCCTGAAGCTGCTGTCACTACAGCAGCTAAAGGAAAAGAAAAAGCAGCAACTGATCCTCAACAGCAGAAAGCAGCAGAGCTTAAATTTCACAAAGCCAGGGCCAAAGAAATGGGTATTCCTATGCACAAATATTTTGAGTTTAGAGAAGAACAGCTTCAAGCCCTGGAAGCTTTAAGAAAAGAAGAAGAATCTGCAAAAGCTGCTAAGTCTTTTGCACTTCAAGAGGCAAGAAAAGTTAAAATGTCCTCTCTTGTTGTGCAAAAGAAAATTTTAGAAGCTGCTAAGGGATCAGCAGAAGAAAAGGAAGCAGAGAAAGAAAAAGGTGCTCTGGTCTCAGTGACCAAAACTTCAGTGCCTTCTGCAATAGCTCAGTTTCACTTTGGCAACCTGGCAAGAAGAAAATTTCAAGATGTTGCTGATAGAAGGCTTGCTAAGGAAGCAATTGTCAAAGCTGTGCCCATATCAAGAAAAGGCAGTAAGTGGAAGTTGAAAATAACCAGAATGGGTGCAGCAGGCCCAGAACTAGAAACATATGACTACACTGACGTTGCACAAATAGGGTACAGAGAATGGATTGAGCTGGCAGTTGCTCTGAGTGAGTCTAAGTCAGAAACTGCTAAGACTATCAGAGCATATGTCAAGAAGCTGATGGAGAGAGTGAAGAATCTTGGCCTGATCTCGAAAGAAGTAAGTGAAGGTGTCTATGTGACACAACCAAAAATAAAGGCCAGGAGGACAAGGAAGGATACTGAGATGGAACAACTCCTCATCTTGATAGAACAAGGTGACTATGCTATTGAGATGAAAGGAGTTGATCATAGCCTGCCTGGTGGAATTGAGTTTGAAGATGGCAAGATCATTGAAGAGCCTGAGTTGGGGGCATTTTTTGTAGATCCCTTAACTCAGAAGAAATGCTTTCAGAGAGCATCAGATCTATACAAGGTTGATCTGAGACAGCTTGTAGCCTTCAGACTTGCAGTTTCATTCAGGCAGTCAAGCAGGTGGAGAGCAGCTATCTGGGATCAGCTCAGAGGCTGTTATGAAAGAGGTGAACTTGAGAAGATGTTTGAAGGTCCCCCTCCATTATGATGAAGTCCATCTACCATCTGGGTAGGTGAAGAATGGAAGCTGTCCATCAGTTGGACAGGCTTACCATTATCTGCTCCCAACAAAAACAGTCTAATGTACATTAGTTGTACTTCATTTACATATGTTGTAATTTTCTGTTTTACATTAGTTGTAATATACATCAGTACATCAGTTGTACTTTTGTAAGAACATGTGTTGTTCTAATGTAATAAAAAATCAGTGTATGTATAAACTGATCTTTTACTTTATGTTGATGTTGTAATTTTATTTCAACAAATGTACTGTAAAAATATATAGTGATTTTTGATAAGGCCAGCTTAGACTGGTTATTGCAAATAGGGGGAGATTGTTAGGCACAAAAAGGCCTCAGTCAAACCTGTTCTGCATCTGAGGGGGAGATTATTAATCAAACCTGTTGATGCTTTTGAAGGTTGAATTTAAGGCCTGTTATATGCCTTATTGAAACCTGAAAATGATTTGCAATATCAGCCTGAAGCTGTTCTATATGTTGCATGTGTTGCAACAAAGACAGTTTTGGCCAAGCTGTTCAGTCTGCTGAAAAGGCTGGACATAAACTGTCTACGCTGCTCTACACTGGTGAGCAGCTTGGGCAGTTTACAAGTGTTCTGTTCTTCGTGAATAGAACCTGTTCTCTGTGAACAGGCTAAACACTTTATGGAATATGTTTCCAAGTCCTCATGTATTGTTTTTGACTACAAGATCAGTTTACAAATTCGAAGACAAAGTGGAAATCAGAACTGCTCTGCCTGCCCAAGCTGTTCTGTTACATGAAGACAAAAGGATATTTGAAAAAGGGTGACAGACCTTTTTCTTATATCAAAATAGGCCTTTACAAGGAAGAAAAACACAAAGTTGACATTCCTTATTTAGTTAAAGGCAATGCAACAGTAGACAAAGTGAAAAGACATAATTTCTGCCCACATGAAGACAAGTCTGCTTTTCAGAAAAGTGCAAAAAAGTTTATGTTGTCTTTTCAACAAGACTTCTCCTTTTTCATTCCGTTCAGTGAAGAAGCTTCACTTAGATCCTCTGAGTGAGTATAAAAAGAAACTTCCAAGGATTGAAAGATTAAGCCAAAAAGCTAAGTGCTGAAACCAAGAGTGAACGTGCATTCAAAGTGTGTCTTTCATGCATGCAAGTCTGCTTGAATAAAACAGTGCTCAGTGTCTAAGCTGTTCTTGTTCAAGCTGTTCCTCAGAGTCTTGTAAACACAGTGAGTGATTCTTAGTGAGTGTATTCATTGTAATTAGTTTAAGTCAGTCTTAGACTAGTTAAAGATACTGTTGTATCTGTCATCTCAGCTTGAACCTTTCCGCATTCAAGCTTGTTTGTAATTAACACTTGTTGATAATACATACAAACATTGAGAAAATTGTGTGTAGTTTTTAAAGTGCTGTATTCACCCCCCCCCCCCTCTACAGCTTAAGGCTATATACTTGGGATATCTTTTGGGACCTACAGTTTTCCACTTGGTCTAAGAACCCGATGAACTTGGTAGTCGTCTCGTCCTTTGTACCTAAAAAGAAAACCCAAGAAAAACGTGAGTAATCATCAGTAATAACCAAACAGTACCAACTACCACCTATACTCCTTTTGTTGATTGGTCCGAAGAGGTCCATATGCAACAAATCGAACCTGGCAGCGATTGAGTTCTGAGTCTTGGACTTGTGTGCCTTCTTGTGTTGTTTTCCTTTCTTGCACGGTAGACACTTATCCTCGAACTGAAAACTCTTCATGGGAACACGTTGCAGCAATCCATTTTTCGTAATGTAGTTCATTTTTCTTAGGTGCAAGTGTGCCATGCGTCTGTGCCATAAAACCGATTCAGTCTCTGAAGCTTTTGATAGTAGAGAAATTGGTCCCATTGAAGATTCCGACTTGTTCATGTCGAGCATGTACAGGTCATTCTTCCTTGGAGCCCTCATCAGTATCCATTCTTCAGGTACTTTGAACCCCGGTTTCACAACTAACGCCTCAGTATCAGTGAAAAGTACTGAGTTCTTCTTATCACATATTTGAGATACACTAATGAGATTGTGAACCAGTTTATCAACGTGATAAACTTGATCCAATTTGATAGTCCCATTAGTGACCACACCAGTACCGGTGATATTTCCTCCCTTATTACCAGCGAATGATACAAAGCCCCGATTCCCTCCCTTGAAGTCTGCGAGTAGACTTCTTTCCCCTGTCATGTGCCTGGAGCAACCACTGTCGACGAACCACTTGTTGTTTAGACCTGTAGTTATCTGCTGCACATGAAAGAAAATAGGTTAGTTATCACGGGGAACCCAATCCATGACTGAATTGGTAATACCATTCTCGTCCACATACTTGAACTCTTTCAAATACCCATCTCTTCTTTCAGGTGACTTGGGTTTTTGATTTAGAGCCTGTTGTGGTGCAGAGTGATTCAAGTTCACTCTCGGCCTTTGTGTAGGCATTTGCTGTGGAGCTCTTGAATAGTTTCGATTATATGGCATTTCCGATTGATATCCCTGAGCTCTACCTGATGTTTGATGTCTTACAGGAGTGTGTGACCTAACCGGAGTGTAAGCTCTGCTAGGTGTAGTACTCCTATAATTTTGTTGCGGTCCTGACCTAGACCGATTAGTGACTCTATTAGGTGAATTAGTCCTAATCACTTCTTTGGTTCGACCTGACACAGGTGTTTGTTTCACAGTAGATTTAGGTGCGGCTTGCGCAGTTTTCTCGGTATTTTGAGAACTACTAGTGCTTGCAACACTTGGAGAAGGCTTATGTTGTTCCGGCTTTCCAGTTTTAGGTGTAGAGTCTACTTTCCTATGTGGACAACTAGAAGCAACATGCCCCCTTTCGTGACATCTAAAGCAAGACATTTTGTCAATCGACTTTTTATGTGTGCCCTTTGACTTAGGTGTCTCACTAGTGTCTGGTTCTTTTGTCTCAACTATAGTGACTGGTTCCTCCTCCTGATCATTAAAGTCAATTTTGTGTTGTCCTACAGGCTTATCACTAGAGGATGGCACAAATTTAACCTTCTTAATCTTGACATTATTAGTAGTCACCTTAGTTTCTGTTTCCTTAACTGTTTCAGACACAGGTTCAGGTATTTCCTCTATTTCAACTGATTTTTCAATTTTCTCCTGAGGTTGAGGTACATAATTATCATTGAAAGGTGGAGGGCTCTCATGATACCCTAGACCTACAGGCTTCTTAGACTGACGCTGTGCATCTAAGATCTTCCCTAGGTTGAGTGATGAGTTCCTAAACTTTTCAAGTTTACTGTTTACCTCAGCTACCTTTACCTTAGATTCAGCTAGCTCTACTTCTTTGGTTTTAAGCTCTTTTGTCAATGCCTCAACATGTTCATATCAGTTTTAATCTAACACACTGTTCGCTCAGTTTGTCTTTCAGAACAATGACATCTTGTGCATCGGCCTTAAGCTTATTTCTAAGGTCTTCCTTGATATCTAATAGGCTAGCGTTGTCTGATATTAATGATTCATTCTGAGCAGATATAGTTTGATGTGATTCAAGTACTAAATTTAACCTATCGTTAGACGTAGCACACAAAACACATAAATCATGGAAAAGAGAAAAGTTCAAAGTTACCTTGGCATGATCGGATTCGACGTTGGTCATCTGTGCGGCGAACTCCAGAATCATCTGATCTTCTGACGTTTCTACCCACATCGGACTGCTTTCATTCTGATTGTTGTCCCTGTATTTTCCTCTGCTCCATCACTTCCAGTCTCGGTCACTTCAGCCATAAAGGCTCTAGCATTCGACTCTGGATGTGTACTCCAGTCATAAGTTCCATCAAGCTGTTTGTCTGATGTGACGTTGGATAACAGACCAGCTATATTCGCCTGACTGGTGGAACTACCTGGCAGATATCTCTCTTGAGATTGATTCTGATACTGGTTCTGGTAGTTTTCTACTTTCGGTCTCTGACACTCTCTAGCAAACTGTCCTAACCCTTGGCAGTTGTAACACTTAACCTTGGACTTATCAAACCCAATCTTATTGTTACTAACGTTGAGGTTTCTGCCCTTCCTCTTGATGAACCTTTTTACTCTCTGAGTTACCATGGCCAGTTGCCATTGCAGATCCATCTCTTCTAGATCATCAAGATCTACCTGATCGTAATCCTCATCCCAAAGCGCAGGATCGTTTATTTTGCCCAGAACGCAATTGCCGTAGGCGGCCACAAATGAAGCCAACAGATTCAGATGGTCTTCAGCTGATTTTGCGCTCATAGGCATCTTTGAATACCCTTGAGATGTACAAGTAGATGTAGCCTGATTCTGCTTTTCTTCTGGTCTAGTAAACCCTAAGAAAGCCCTACATACTGAGTCTTCTGATTCAACCGGTGTCGATGTCCGTCCCGAGAAGAATGCTGTAGCCGTCTTCACATCAGTTGCCCCTGAAGATTTGGACTTCCCAAAGTACATGTCCGGATCCTGTACTTGTTCATAATCCCCTTCCTTCTTAAGCAATTCAAAGTGATAGGCCCTCAGCGTTCCTATTACACTGTCTAGAGTAAGAGTATAGAACTTGTCTTCATCATGCTTTATCAGTGCCACATACATTTCCCATTTGGCAGGTAAAGCATCCAGAATTTTTACGATCCTCTCTGTTTCACTATACTCCACATCGTGGCTGTCTAACTCAGTTAGCAAATGATAGAATCTTGTAATAGTCTCATCCAGCTTTTCGTTCTTCAAGGCTTTGAAGATCGCGAACTGCTGCTTGAGCATTTCCATTCTATTCTTCCTGACCCTCGGGTTACCTTCACACCGTTTCTCCAAAGAATCCCACAGCTCTTTTGCTGCTTTCTGATTGCGGAAAGTGTGCAAGATCTCCTGAGGTAATGTCATTCTAATGATAGTGAATGCCCGGTTCTCGGCTTCATAAAGCTTTTTATCATCGTCCTTCATTTTTGAATATGGCACGATCTTTTGTCGTCCTTCAATCTCAGCCGTTGGTGGAATGTATCCCTCGTCTATACAAATCCACATCTGCATATCATTAAATCTTGCAAAGTCGGTGAACCTATCCTTCCACCAGTAGTAATCCTCCAATTTCATCAACTTTGGTGGAGAATTCGCTTTTCCGACTTCGTGATCCATCTCAATAAACCTCTGTAGACTTGTCATTGTTTCAAATATTTTTGAATATAAACTTAATTAATTTAATTCGAAAAAAATTTAAATTAACTCTTTCGAATTTGAATAAATTCGAATCTAATTAATTTTAAATTTGTTTGGAATTAGATTCGAAATTAAGTTTGAAATCCAACTATGTTCGAAATTAATGACAAACTCGAGGGCTGGACTAAATTCGAAAATCCTAAATTCAAAATCTGAGCAGAGTCGATTTGGCCAAACTCGAATCAACCCTAAGGAACTTCGAAAGGAGCGTATTTTCTGACAAACTCGAAAGATGAGCAAACCCTAATACCTCCTTGATAAACTCGAGCGCCGCAAGTTCGAAAAACGGCTAATACTTCGAGTTTTTCAAGTTTTCAGATTAAACCAATGTTTTTACAAGTAAAAATATTGATTTCGATCAAAAACTTGAACTAATAGAAAGTATTTTCCGATACCTTACTTGATAAGCTCGAAAATCGTCCAAAAATGTGATTAAAACCGTCCAAAACGTCAAGAAACCAAGGATGTTGCTTATGAACACGAAGAACACGAAGAACAACATGTGGCTCTGATACCACTTGTAAGGTCTTGACTCTACGGATCTATCTCGACGCGACACCTTCCAACGAGTGCAGAATCCTCGTTAGCGGCTTGACGGTAAGATCACACACACGGAAACACGGAGACTACCACGGTGATAGACGAACGACTTAGAACGCCACTACACGATGATTCTCTCCGAAACAACTCTCTGGAAACTTGCAAGTTCGAGATCGCCTTTGCTAATCGCTCTGATAAAACGTCTGCAAAAGTCTAATAATTAATCGAATTAACCCTTAATTATACTGACAGATTCGAGTTTGTCTAGTATAAATTCGAATCTGGCCCAAGGCCCATTCGAATTTGTCCTCAATGACAAATTCGAATTTACCTTAAATTCGAACTTCAACCATCAAACTTATGTTTTAACTTATGTTTGAATTTATCTTTGAACTTTATGTTTGAACTTCTTGTAATACATTACACCAAGTTCAAACATACAAACAACCAATATCAAACACACATAATCACATATATCAAACACTCGTCAATATTCAATACCAAGTAACTTGACTTACACAAAATGCTATCAAAACTTAGACTGCTATCGTCACACAGGATGTACTAACAAATTACCTTTTTCCGATCAGATTTGATGTTGGCCATCTGAGCTGCAAACTCCAAAGTAGTCAGCTCCTCAGTAATTTCCAGCACCAAAGGATCTGAATCAGACTGCTGCGTATCCTCTTTCTTTTCCTCTTCTGCTCCCATATCCGTTTCTGTCACTTCGGCCATGAAAGCCCTAGTATTCGTCTCTGGATGTGTATTCCAATCATATGTGCCATCTAAATGTTTGTTAGACTCCACATTAGTAAGTAAACCAGCTACTGAACCCTGATTCCCTGATCTTTGATTCCCTGAACTGGCTGAATACTGACGTCCCGAGTTCTGATGATTATCCATCTTAGGTCTTTGACACTCTCTCGCAAAGTGTCCCAACCCCTGACAGTTATAACACCTAACTTTTGACTTATCGAATCCTACATTGTTCACACTTAGATTTCTTCCCGTTCTTTTCATGAACCTCTTCAATTTCTGTGTTACCATAGCCAATTGCCATTGTAGGTCCATTTGATCCAAGTCATTCAGATCCACCTGATCCTAATCTTCTTCCCATAGAGCTGGATCAATTATTTTCCCTTGAATACAATTCCCGTAAGCTTCTACAAACGATGCTAGAAGCTTCAATTGCTCCTCTGCAGTTTTAGCACTCATTGGTATTTTTGTGTATCCCTGAGACGATGATCCTGAAGTAGATGCCTGTGGCTGATCATCCGGATTTGAAAACCCCAGAAAGGCCCTATCATAAGATTTTTATGCTTCTCTTGATATGCCTTCTTGTTCTCCAGAATAAAATGATGTGGCTGTTTGTAGTTCACTCGCAACTGAAGGTTTTGACTTCCCAAAATACATGTCCGGATCTTGTACTTGGTCAAATTCCCGTTCCTTTTTGAGCAACTGAAAGTTATAAGCCCTTAGCGTTCCTATGACTCCTTCTAGAGTTAGAGTCTCAAATTTCTCTTCATCATGCTTTATCAGTGCTACGTACATCTCCCATTTTGCTGGTAAAGCATCTAGAATTTTCTCAATCTTCTCTAATTCACGATACTCGACGTCGTGATTGTCTAACTCTGTCAACAAGTGATAGAACCTGGTAATGGTCTCATCCAGCTTTTCGTTTTTCAAAGCCTTGAAAATAGCGAACTGCTGCTTGAGCATCTCCGTTCTACCTTTCCGAACCCTCGGATTTCCCTCACACCTTTTCTCGAGTGCATCCCACAACTCTTTCGCTGTTCGTTGATTTCTGAATGTGTACAGGATCTCCTGAGGTAGTGTCATTCGAATAATCGAGAATGCTCGGTTCTCGGCTTCATATAGTTTCTTATCATCCTCCTTCATCATGTGATATGATAAGACTCTTTGACGGCCTTCAACTTCTGTTGTAGGTGGGATATATCCTTCGTCGATACATATCCACATACTCATATCATTGAATCGAGCAAAGTCGGCGAACCTATCCTTCCACCAATAATAGTCTTCCAACTTCATCAGCTTGGGTGGTGAATTTGCCTTGCCGACTTCATGGTCCATTTCAAGAAACTTTTGTAAACTTCTCATTGTTTACAAAATTTTTGAATTTAAAACTGAACTATTTCAATTTGAAATTAATTTAAATGAACCCTTTCGAACTTGTGTAAGTTTGAATTTGGTTTATTTTAAATTTGTTTGAAATTAAATTCGAAATTAAGTTTGAAATCAACAAGTTCGAAAATATGACAGTTTCGAAGTTTAATCAAGTTTGAAAATAGGTAAATTCGAACCTGGGCAAATTCGAACTAAGGTAAATTCGAATCAAACCCTAAAATAAATTCGAGAGGAGCATATTTTCTGACAAATTCAAATTTTTGACAAAATTCGAACAAACCCTAATACCCCCTAATGTTCGAGCGCCGCAAGTTTAAAAAACGGCCAAAAGATCGATTTTTCAACTTTTCAGTTTAAACCAAAGTTTTTAGGATCAAAAACTATGATTTCGACCAAATAGATGAACTAATATGAACTTTTCTCCGTTTTGTTCCTTGAATAACTCGAAAATATATCCAAAAACGTGATTTGACCGTCCAAAAACGTCAAGAAACCACAGATGTTACTTGTGAACACGAAGAACACCACGAACACCCTAATGCTCTGATACCACTTGTTGTTTAGACCTGTAGTTATCTCCTGCACACTTGTAAGGTCGCCTGACTACGGATCCTATCTTGACGCGACACCTGCCAACGAGTGCGGAATCCTCGTTAGCGGCTTGACGGATAGACCACGCACACTGAAACACGGAGACACACACAGCGATAGACGAACAACGGAACGACCCTACACGATGATTCTCTCCAAACGAAACTCTCTGAATACTTGCAAGTTCGAGATCGCCCTTTGCACTAATCGCTCTGAAATTCTGCAAAAGTCTTCGTTCACCTGGATGCTCCTTTTGCTCTCAAGTTCGACGGAACCTCTGAGCCGTCAAAGATGCTTAATTTCACAATGAAAAGTTCAATATATAGACGACAAGTTCGAGAAGACGCTCCTCTCGAACTTGTCTTCACTAAGTTCAAACTATACCCTTTGAACTTGTCTTGGAACTTGTTCCTTTGAACTTCTCTTCGAACTTGTTCCTTTGGACTTGTCTTCGAACTTGTTCCTTTGGACTTGTCTTTGAACTTGTTCCTTTGAACTTGTCTTTGAACTTTTTCCTTTGAACTTGTTCCTTTGAACTTGTTCCTTGAACTTGTTCCTTTGAATTTGTTCCTTTGAACTTATTTTAGAACTTAATATGATAGTCTAGAACTTATCATGCAAATGTAAACATCATACACATTCATGATATCAATTAACAAAACTAGACTGTTGTCGTCACACCGGATGTACCAACACAGTGTCTTAAGTGCAAATCTACAATGTTCATTTCTTTTATATCTGCACAACTCATCAAAAAGATTTCCAATATCAATCAAATACATACCAAACATATCAGCCTCGCTGAACACGTATGTATTTCCATCCGTTCTGGTCACTGTGAATGTAGGATAAAATATTTTCACGAATTGATCCTTCTCAATCTTAACCATATCTACTATCCTAAATTCACTGCTGACCTTAACCACCGGTTGAGCCTTGTTTTGAAGAAAACTAGCATAATTCACCAGATTTGGCATATTCGGCTCCAGTACTTTAAACAACTTCCAAAATGTGCATGGGGCTTGCTTTTTACAAAATATCTTCTTTTCAAGGTGATCTTTAAAGCAAGGAAGCTTGTTTCTCTTTATGATGTAATCAGCAGATTGCTTTGCAGATAAGTCCAACACCTTTATCTTTTTCTTCCTTATTTCATCTTCATTAAGAAGTGTCAGTATATCAATAATTTTCTTCTGAACAACCCTCTGAGCTTCAAACCTTAACTGATGTTGTCTTTGAGACTCATCAGCTAAAATGTATTGATTAAAAAATCTATCCATGATCTCAACTTCATTTAGCTTCTTAACCACTTGGGGCATCTCATTCTCCATCGAAAACGGCTCAACTACTTCTTTTATAGTACCCGTTACCTCAGGCTTTTCAACCGTCGGCGTCGATACATCATCTTTCAAGATTTGTTCAACTAATCTTCTTCCTATGCTATCCTTTCAGCTCTCAAAGACATTTCATTTAGATCAAACATATCATCATCATCAAACAACTGAATTTCTTTCTCACCCTCCTCAATCATTATTGTTTGCCCATGATCTTCATTGTCGGAGTCATCATACTCTTCAAAATTGTAAATACCATATTGAACACTTAGGGTGCGTTTGGTACAGAGAATGGAAATGCAGAGAATTGACAACAGAGAATGGAATTGTAGAGAAAGAGAATTAGTCTGGAGAATGAGAATTGATTCATCTGTTTGGTAGAATAGAGAATTCAACAGAGAATTATAACAGAGAATCAATTCTCTTGTTTGGTTGTTACAAACAGAGAAAAGAAATAAATTTTATATATCAATTTTATCTTTATCAATTTATTTTTTTATCATGATTTTTAGATAATACTTGTTTTTTTAATATGTTGATCAATCCAAAATATATTTTATAAACACCAAATATGTTGATTAATCCAAAAATTAATTTTATATAACAAATTTATCGTTATCAATTACTTTTTTTTCATGATTTTTTATAAAAAAAAAACTTGTTTTTTTAATGTGTTGATCACTCAAAATAAATTTTGTAAACACCAAATATGTTGATAAATCCAAAAACAACATTCATATATGTTGATTTTTTTTTAAACTATTGCAACATTCAAACAAGCAAAAATATGACTAAGTTAATTAATAAAGTTCTACAATCATAAAAAAAGAACAAATCAAACAAAGTATAAAGTGGTGTTCCTTATCCAAAACAAGCAAAATAACATGTTTTATTTTTCAACATCTACCCCATTTAACCATCCACATATACCTTGATCATGTTAATTTTGTCTTCTTGAGTCAAGCTTAGACATGTCGTGCATGCAACACATCCTTACCAATCATATGGATTGCTTTAAAACATTGTATGACATCAATACCCGATAAAGCTCGTATCTCTTCACAAACCTTCTAATACATTTATGAGCTTCCATATTTTCTTGATCTCTTTACATCACATCCTTACCAAAACTGACAAAAATCCATGCTTTCTTGATCTCTTCTCATACTTTCTTAATCTCTTTTCATCACATCCTGAGATTTATAAGGATAAGCATGTGAAAGCACAACCTTATTTTCTTAGCCATCCATGCAACCATCATCAAAACTGACAAAAACAAACCAATGTGTAATAATTATAAGAAAAGGTCGTTTAATTATGAATAATTAAACTAAATCCGAGAAGGAAAAATGCATAAAAGTAGTAGCGTAGTACAAGAACATTTTGTAAATTGTTGTCAAAGAGTTGATATTCTAACAATCACAAATTGCACTAATAATATCACACCACATTCATGTTTTAAATAACTTGATACATTATCTCTCAGTTTCCTAACATGGTGATGCTAACAATCAATGCAAGATTGACCAAGAAAAAGCTTGAAAGGTACCTTGATTGTGACGAAACCAAACAAAGAAGTTCATATTTCTCAGTTTCCTTACATATAAAGAAGTTCATGTTTCATCAAATAAAGAAGCTTTAAGTAACAAACCATATGACAAGTATCAAACCATAATATATGTAATGGTAATAGAATAGATCAAGTTAATTTTTTACAACTTCATATTTCATCCATTTTATGGCCAATTTAGCTCAAGTTATGAATAAACTTCAAAGATGAATCTAACTAAATTTGTGTTAATTATTCAAAAAATATGTCCAGTACAAGCACCAATTCAATATAGCATGAAAATGTATGTCCAACAAGTTAAATCCTTGCTGTTAAAAATGTCAAGTAAAAAAAAGAAATTAACATTCAACCCCCTAAAGTGGCTAAGTTTAGAGCTGTTGCTGCTGTCCTTTTGTTGTTGTTGTCCAACAGGTTAAAAATGTAGTTGTTGTTGCTGCCCATTTTTCTAGTTCTAAGCAGCACCATCCCCAGACTAATTAGTTTCGGGATCCTAGCTTCCTTGGGACATACACAACCCCCTAAAGTGGCTAAGTTTTGAGTCGAGAACCAACAAGACAACGTGGTTCTACAGCGTTTATCTCTCTGCCCCTCTATCCCTTTAACAACAACCCACCCCGAAACTTAAAAAGTCTCGGATCCTAGTATGTAGCACTACTAACACTTGAAATATTTAAGAGTCTTGGAGTTTAACATAGTAGTACTAAATCTCATAGTCCAAAGGACGTGTGAAAGTCTCAGGTTTCTTGCTACTACAGCCTTATGCCTTCCGCTCCGAGACTTATAAGTCTTGGAGTTAAACTCATCACAGCAGCAAATAAAAGGGAATATGAAGAATAAATGGCAAAATATGCTAAGTATAGAACCAACACATGCAAGGGACGCCACTCCAAGACTTAATAAATCAAGTTCATTTCACTTGAATCTAAAATGTCCCACATTTCTTCTTCGAGAGAGCTATTAGCTTTTAATGTATAACTAATGTACAGAGCGCTATTATCTTATAATGTGTAACCAAGGTACAGAGGGCTTGGTACTCTTGAACTTCTAAAGTATGTGGTCAAACAACCACTCCCATTAATCCACCTTCTTTGCTCAGCAACTTAATTTCATTTTGAAAAACTGATTGCTTTATGTTTTAAACATGACTACATTAGGAAACATATCATTCATAATCAATCTTTTAGCAACTTTATGTTGTCTTCAATCATAACACACAGTAATAGATGCTAAATTGTAACTTGTTGGTTCATTTATTATTAAGAGAGTAAGATAGAAACTACTCATCATGATAAGAATATGAAAAATGATCGAAGCTAATCAAAAAGAAAATGATGATAACAACAGATTCAAAATTCTGTTTCAAACCTGTTTCAAATCAGAATATAAGGGCGTGCTCAGACCTTAACATATGAAAAAACGTACCCTAAAAACATATAGAAACAGACCTTTTAACACATGAAAAAACGAAAAAATGAGATACCTTCCTGCAGTTTCAATGGAGGACCGTCGCTACTGGAGGTCGATGGAGAGGTGCCGCTAATGAAGGAGGAAGGACGTCGATGGAGGTCAAGGAAATCAGAAAGAAGGTCGACGGAGGAAGGGGGTCGAGGAGGTCTGCCGGCGATGGAGAGGCGCTGACGAAGGAGGGTGATGGAGAGAGACCTTAACATATGAAAAAACGTACCCTAAAAACATATAGAAACAGACCTTTTAACACATGAAAAAACGAAAAAATGAGATACCTTCCTGCAGTTTCAATGGAGGACCGTCGCTACTGGAGGTCGATGGAGAGGTGCCGCTAATGAAGGAGGAAGGACGTCGATGGAGGTCAAGGAAATCAGAAAGAAGGTCGACGGAGGAAGGGGGTCGAGGAGGTCTGCCGGCGATGGAGAGGCGCTGACGAAGGAGGGTGATGGAGAGAGCGCTAGGGCTTTTTTTCTGAGTGAAAGGAGAAATGAGATTGAGCGTGTAGGTTGGGGAGGGGGGGGGGTGGGGGGGGGGGGGGGGGGGAGGGGGGGGGGGGGGGGGGAGGTGGGGGGGGGGGGGGGGGGTGGGGAGGGGGGCTGAGCAACTCTCTGTTTTATTTTCATCATCAATTCTCTGGGATTAAATTTCATTCAATTCGTCTCTCCCCCATTTCCTAGCGTGTGAGAGAGAAATAAAATAGGGAATGGAATGTGTTTTATTTCCTTTCTCATTTTGTAATTCTCAAGCCTAAAGCAAACAAGGGAATTCCGTTTCACGTTTCATTTCCATTTCCCTGTCTTCATTTATTCTGTTCTGTACAAAACTGCCCTTAGAGAACTGGAACATCTTCATGTAGAATCAATGCCAGCTCACTCTAAGGAAACATCAACGGTTTTCCTCTTTTGAGCTGCCCAGCCCCCTTCTCCAACATCTTTTCCTCCAGCCTCCGTGGTTTTCTTTTTCTGGAATCTGGATATGTAATCACATTAGAATGTCAGTCTCGCTTGGTTTCTCCAGCTACCCTCTTCATGCTCACCCTCATGAGAGAATCAATCATCGGAGTCATCAGCATATGCTCATGCATCTTTGCGTTTAGGAGGGCAGAAGCTTGTGCTTTACACGTTTGTCCACTACAGAATTCTCGTCGCAATCTGACATATCTCCCAAAGCATAATAACTGTAGGCTTTCCCAATCCAATTTTCCTTTCCCTTTCTCGTCCTTTCTCTCCATGCATCAACTGATCGGTACACAAAATCACCGGAGCTCGTCAATGGATGTTGCGGATCTCTCTACTTTATTTAACTGCTATAAACTTCTTCAGGCAACATTCTTTCTCTTTCCCTTAACACTTTTGAATATATTGGACATCCCCCATGCTACTCCTGGCTCCTACTCATCTTTCT
>JAANYP010001409.1:0-76793 GCA_020465985.1 Centrapalus pauciflorus | reverse complement strand
TTTCTCTTTTTAGCATTTTTGGAAGAAGATCCTTCAGAAACACATTCTGAGCTGTTTTTGTTGATTCCTTCAGCAGGTTTAGCATTCTTTGTTGAATCAACAGCTTGTGTGGAGAGTTCAATAGCCACAGCTTTGACTGTCTCTTCTTTCCTCTTTTTGGGAGGACATATGTCAAAGACAGGAAGCTTGATTGGCTTTTGAGCTTCCACAGGTTTGGGAAACTTATTCCCATTTGTCTCAGTTTGAGCAATAGCTTTGCCTTTGCCCCTACTGGATTGTGATTTATGCTGCCTATCAGCATACTCACTGCGTTTGGTTTTTGAAAAACTTATTTTCATTTAAAACCAATTTACCACTATGATTTGAAAACTTATTTGAAATCACAGCAGTTTTGTTTTCAACTTGAGACTTACCCTTGTTGAAAACAGGCTGCTTACTTTTTGAAAACTTATTTTCAAAGTGTTTAGCATCAAAAGGATTAACATGCTTTTTACCAACAGCTTTGGACTCAGAACCTGTTTTGTCAACAGGTTTAGCATCCACAGCTTCAGTTTGAACATGTTTTCCTTTCTTTTGCTTGTGTGAGCTAGCAGAGCACTTAGCAGGCTGTTTTGGAGAACAAACTCCAACATCAGCTTTTGAGCTGAGTTCACACAAGCTGTCAGTATTTTGAGGCCTGACAAACCTGTTTGTTGAGATAAGTTTACCATTCACATTTTGGATGAAGGTATTTGGAAGTTCACCAAGAGTGGACAAGTCTTCTTTCAAATTACTTATCTCAACAATGGAAGCTGCTGTGTCAAGATCCCCTCCAAGATAGGCTTGGATTTGTGCAGGAATCTGTTGACTTATGCAATGGCTGACTTTTTGTGCAGATTGGCACCAAGAGTCAACTATCTTTTGAAGCTTGGCATGCTTTATATCTGTTTCTCTCTTTTCTTCCAGTAAAATGGAGTTGACGTGTTTTAATTCATCAAGCTCAGTTTCCAACTTATGGAGACTGTCCAGTTTACTAGATTTGGTTTTAAGATCAGCTTTAAGCTTAGAGATTTCAGATAATAATGCATCATGCTTCTCAACAGCAGCTTTGAGATCAACAAGCATATATTCAAACATTTTAACTTTTTCTTCAGAACTGTAAGCCATAAAATTTTGTACCTTATACATCATTGTAGGATTCCAGTTCTCCAAGCTGCTGAAGGCTTCAGCTTCAAGCCATATCCTTGTTTTGATAACTGCTTGTTTTGATGGGAACATCAGTGTTGGCTCATCAGCATTGATTATCTTCTTCATCAGATGATGAATCAGAATTCCTCCAGTCACATGTCTCTGCATCATCCTTTTGGCGAATTGGGAAGACACAAGAGTTTTTCCCATTTCCTTAGGCTTCAAGCCATGGCATAACATGTTTAACCCTATAGCCTCATCCTTGTTAGTCTTGTTGGGTTTGGATGACTGACCAAACAGACTTTTACACACAGTCAGCAGCTATGTGACCAGTTTGCCACACTTGAAGCACTCAGCTTTGGATTTGTCAAATGCCTTCTTTTTGCCAGCACTTGAACCTCCTTGCAGCATATTTCTTCCAAACCTTTTCTTGTTGAACCTTTTGACAAGCATGGCTATCATTTGCTCATCATCTTGTTCAGCAAGATCTGCAGCATCTTCTTCGTCTGACACCTACTCCTTTTCATCATCCTGCAGATCAGGTTGAATGAACACATCATTCACCTGATTTACAGGCTGTCTCACACTAGCCACAAAGGCTGCACCTTTTCTGGACATTTCCAAGGCATTTCTCTTTTGTTGCCTTGATTGTTCATCATTCAGTAAGGATCCATACAGATTGACTAGATCCATACTTCTGATAGTACCTGAGTTCCTTAGGATTGTTGAGAAGTAGTTTCACTCTTCAGGTAAAATGTCCAGAAATTTGTTCACCCAAGGGTAAGACTGTCCTTAGTGATTCACAGCTTTGAGATCAATTCACTAGACGCAAGTGAACCTGGTGTATGTTTCAGTGAGAGTCTCCTTTGGTTTAGCAAAGAAGAGTTCATACTGTCTAACAAGATTGTTGATCCTGTTTGTCCAGTGTGTTGTGGGTCCATCATAGACGGTAAAACAACAAAGTATCCCACATCTTCCTTTGCTTGTCTTCATTTTTCCCACCTGCTTGAAACACATCATCAGGGAGAGAAATGACCAGGTTGTTTCTGGCCTTTGCATCAGAGCCACCAATCCTCTTGTCTTCATCAGACCATTGAGCTTTGCTTCTCAAGGTCCTGATTTCAGGGGCAGCTCCTTCAACGCTGGAGTTTTATAGTAAAAGTAACAGAGGTTGGCACATGGGACCCTCCATCACTATCTTCTGGCAGTTGTACATCCAGATTCTCTAAGTAGAGCATCAAAAAAAAAAATTTTCCCCCCCTTTTGCACTTCCAACAGAGAAGTTTTGATGATTAAATTTTGGAGGCTTGCCCATGGAGAGCCCATTGTCATAGTAAGAAAGAATTTGCAGCACTGTTGTCCATGGAAAACTTGGGGAGAATGAGAGATCTAGATGAACACAACTCTAAACTGCTCTGATACCAGTTGTTAAAGGTCCCCGAGAGGTTCCCAAAGTATATAGGTTATGAAGCCTGTAGAGGGGGGGTGAATACAGCAATTTAAAAACTACACACTCTTTTCTCAATGTTTGTATGTATTATCAACAATTTGTTAATTACAAACAAGCTTGAATGCGGAAGAGTTCAAGCTGAGATGACAGATACAACAGTATGCTTACTAGTCTAAGACAGACTCGAACTAGTATACAATGAATACACTCACTAAGAAGCACTCACTGTGTTTACAAGACTTAAGGAACAGCTTAATCACACAGATGCTGTTTTACAGAAGACTTGCATGCATGAAGATCACACTTGCACGTTCACTCTTGGTTTAAGCACTTAGCTTTCTTCACTTTCTTTCTGACCTTAGAAGCTTCCTTTTATACTCACTTAGAGGATCTCAGAGAAACATCTTCATTGGACAGAAGGAAAAGGAAAAGTCTTCTTGAAAAGACAACATAACCTTTTCTGCACTTTTCTGAAAAGCAGACTTGTCTTCATATGTGCAGAACTTTTGTCTTTTTACTTTGTCTACTGTTGCATTGCCTTTAACTAATTTAGGAATGTCAACTTTGCGTCTTTCTTCCTTGTAAAGGCCTATTTTGATATAAGAAAAAGGTCTGTCACCCTTTTTCAAATAACCTTTTGTCTTCATGTTACAGAACAGCGTGGGCAGGCTGAGCAGTTCTGTTTTCCACTTTGTCTTCGACTTTGTAAACTGATCTTGTAGTCAAAAACAATACATGATGACTTGGAAACATATTCCATAAAGTGTTTAGCCTGTTCACAAAGAACAGGTTCTGTTCACAAAGAACAGAATACTTTAAAAATGCCCAAGCTGCTCAACAGTGTAGAGCAGCGTAGACAGTTTATGTCCAGCCTGTTCAGCAGACAGAGCAGCTTGGACAAACTGTCTTAGTTGCAACACATGCAACATATAGAACAGCTTTAGACTGATATTGCAAATGATTTTCAGGTTCCAATAAGGCATATAACAGGCCTTAAATTCGACCTTCAAATGCATCAACAGGTTTGATAATAAAATCTCCCCCTCAGATGCAGAACAGGTTTGACTGAGGCCTTTTTGTGCCTAACACTTGTCTTTATCGTTCAACAGGTAGCATGTGCAACCAAAAACTCGTAAGTACTTGATATAAGAAACTTTATTTATGCAAAGCTGATAATGAGTTTTATTGAAGCGCTTATGTATGATAGAACGATTCAGTGTGTAGCAAGCAGTTGACACGGCTTCGGCTCACAAAAACATTCATAGCTTCGAGTAGTTGAGCATGGTACGAGCGGCCTCCGCAAGAGTAAGATTTTGTCTTTCAACTATTCCATTATCTTTAGGCGTTCAGGCGGTTGAGTAATGATGGTGGATGCCATTTGATCAAAGGGACCCTGAACTACCGATTTCTGAAACTCCGTGCCGTTGTCTGATCTGATTGATTATACCGATAACTGCTGCTGGGTCTCGACAGTCTTAACGAAGTCAATGATTTCTTGAGCAGTCTCATCCTTGAATTGCATGAACTGAACTCAGGTATATCATGAGTAATCATCCATGATAACCTACACAATGCATTTACCATTAATGATTTGTGTACGTATAAGACCGTATAAGTCCATTTGTAGCATATCCAATACTCATTTAGTAGATGGTTAGGGTTTTGGTTCGTGAGAGATCTTTTCATTTTGTCCTTCTCACATGCTCCACATTGATGATCTTTTTCGTAGCGCAATTCTGGGAGACCCTTGACCAGATGTCTCGAAGCCAGCTTGTTCATGCTGTTGAAATTCAGATGAGATAGCCACTTATGCCATACCCATGACTCTTTTGAGGATACTTTTGACAACAGACATATGTTATCCGTGACTATCAGTTTGGCTACATCGATGGTGTGGAGTTCTATGTTACGGGAACCGAATAAGATTTTTTTTCCATCATCGCTCTTTATGCTACAACTTTTAGCCCTAAACGCAACTTCTAGACATTTATCGCAAAGTTGTCCCATGTTAAATAGATTATGTGATAATCCTTCAACATAGTGAACGTCCTTGATGACTAAATTGCTTAAGACCAAATCGTCGTCCTTTAATCTGAGCGTGGTGATCATTTCCAAATCTAACTGTTTCACAATATTGATCCACTACGTTGGTTAGTAACTCTTTTTTCCCACTCATGTGCTTGGAGCAACCCGAATCCATATACCTGATAAGTCTATAATTTATATGGTTTCTAAGTCATATTATGATCATTTTAAGCACCGATACTTTGTAAAATCCATATTATTACTCCAAGTTTGTATTTCAAGGCCAAGATGATAAAAAGAAGCAATACGAGAGAATTCAGAGCAAATCAGGCTGTGGGGGGCGCAGGCCTGCGCCACCCTGCGCTCCACATAGCGCCCAAACTGTCCAGATACGTTCTAGCACACGCCAGCTAAACCTTAGCCGCATCCAGGCAAAAACGCGTTTTTCAACCCTGGATACCCTAATCTCGACCTCCCTATAAATACAAGTCGAGGGGCAGCTTTGGAGAGAGTCCCGACGTTTGTGAAAGTGTGCCGAAGCCCTGCCGGAATGGATCTACGATAAGAGAACGAAGACAGTGGTTCGCAAGCTACTCAATGGCTCAGATTTGTGATTGTGACGAGCATACGAGAGCGGCTAAATCCCTTAGCCGTTTGTGGAGGACCTACGGTTAAGTTTACTCTTTTTTAATTTCTTTTGTTTTGATGTATTCGTATTAAGCGAGATCTATTATGTGTATGCAAATAATAAACATTTGGCTATGATTATGATTATGTGGAATGGCAACGGGGCGGGTTCGGGGCGGGGGTTAGTCCCCCCGTCCCCACCCCATTCACATCGGGTTTCTTATCGGGGATCCCCATCGGGTCGCCACGGGTTTCGGGTACCCCATGGGTACCTAATAAGACTCAATTACTCGTTAGTGTCTTTCGTTTCCTGTTTACATATACTAACCCGAACCTTAAACCCGTCTAAAAAATTAAAATTGATAATCTTTCTAACGATATCATATATCTTTTTAACAATAAAAGATAAAAAATTTATATGAAATATAACCAAATAAAACTAAATAACAACACACTTGCATTATCGTGGATAAAGAATAACGATACAGTTACATTAACAAACAAAATTACGTAGATATTAATAATAGATTATTATATATTTATAACATAATTAAAAAAAAGAAGGTATTATCTATGTGTGTGTGTATATATATACATATGAAAATAATATATATACTATCGGGGCGGGGCGGGGATTGGTCCCTCCATCCCCAACCCGTACCCAATAAAATCCCCGATAAGATCCCCAAACTCGCCACGAAAAGTTCGGGTTTCGGGTTTTCCCGTCGGGTTCGGGGTTTTTTGCCGATGTGTTGCAATTGGTAAAAGCAAGATAGTTTATCATGGTGTTATTATTCGTGCAGAGTCCATTAGTTTAGGGATTAAGATGAGTATTAATGTTGCATACGCTATGCCGAGAGTTATTGGTTAAAACACGTTTGATTAATTTAGTCGCGCAATTGATTATGTCTATGTGATCGTTGCATGAAATTATAGTGAGTAATACTTATGCCATGGTGATTCCGTGAATGTTTATTCGTCTCTTGATTGTTTATCTTCTTCGTTAGTTACTTCGTCCTTAATTTTAGTTACAAAGCATTAGCAAATCATTACTCTAAACAAATTATTCAAATCCCCAAATTCACAATTTAAATGCTTCCAATAAACTTATAAGGCTAATAACTCAATCCTAATTACGACCACACTCCCTGTGGATTTGACCCTTACTTCTATAGCTAAATAGTGGATTTAAGGACTAATTCCGCAGGTCACAACGACGGCCCGTCAAGACTTTTGGCGGCGTTTCCGCGGAGTGTAACGGTAATTTAGGTTTAAAGTTAGTTTGTTGCCTTAGTTTTAAGTAATTAATTTTAAGTTCCTTTCTTTGGTTATTTTTAGTCTTTATTTTATTATTATAATTATTGAAAATCAAACAAAAAATTCAAAAAATTCAAAAAAGGTAGTTGTAGTCCTCTACTTTACCACCAAAAATATTAGTTAATTAAGTTTTTAATCTTTAATGAAGTATTTTATTCAGTGTATGCACACACGTCGATCGGCTAAAGGATTGCCGCTACAATTCGAACTTGAGATCGAAAAAGTAGCGAGATCGAACCGAAAGACTGTCAGGATTCAAAATCAACAATTAATCACGGAGAAGTTAAACGCACAAGAGAAAGAAAATCCTGATTTAGAAATTCCCGATTCAGAGATTCCTAATTTAGAAAGTCCTCCGATTTCGCCACAAAATCGTGATCAAGAAGAACCCAAGCGCATAGTTGCTAGAATGGGTGATCAACCGAGACGTACGGTTGAGTCGCATTACCGCCCAGGTGATGTGCCCGACCCGTCTGCAATTCGTTATCCCGAAAACGAGAACGAACCCGAAGTTCGTCCTCAATTATTGCAAATTCTTTCGATCTTTCGAGGGATGCCAAGTGAGGAACCATATGAACATCTAGCCGAGTTCACAGCTTTTTGTAAAGCAAACTATGTTCGAGGCATAACCACCGACGATTTAAAACTTCGGTTATTTTCTTTCTCGTTAAAAGAGAAAGCGAAGAATTGGTTCATATCCTTACCAACCAATAGCATTATAATATGGGATCAAATGAATGAGAATTCTTCAATGAATATTACCTCATCAGTAAGACAACCGAGAAAAGAAAGGAAACCACCGGATTTAAACAAAAACCGGGCGAACAATTCTACGAAGCGTTCGATCGTATGAACGAGTTACTGAGAGCTTGTCCACACCACGAGGTACCTAAATGGATGCTTATCAAAACATTCTTTGATGGTGTGAGTCAAGAAAGTCGTAATATGATTATAGCTGTCACAGGAGGCACATTTTTAGGTAAAGAAGACGATGAAGCTTAGGAGTTGCTTAATCAACACGGCAAAGGTCTTAAAGTCCAAGCTGGTTCTGAAAATAGTATGGGTGTTCAAGTTATGGGCATAGATAATGCATGGAAACGTGAGGTTAAAAGTGAGATTTCAGAATTAGGAAAGAAAATGGATCAATTGATGAAGGGTTTTTCAAACCCTAGCGTATCAGTTAATTGTGTTACATGTGGAGATCCATCACATCATTCTGACGCATGTCCTCAAGTGCAATCCACTGAGGAATTTGCTAATGAAGTTTACGAATTTAGAGCTCATCGAGAGAGGGATAATAAATTTTCGGAAACATACAATCCGGGATGGAAAAATCATCCCAACTTTCGATGGACAAATGATCAACCTACTGATCATCAATCCCTACCGAGATATGAACCACCAAAGAGAGAATATCAATATGGTTCAACTTCAGCAGCTAAGGATGAGTGATATTATAAGTCAAATCATCGTGATCAACCACAATTCCAAGTAGAATCAAATATGAGTTCTGCGCAATTTGCAGAGTTTGCTGAATTTATGAAACAGGAATCAACTATCAGTACTAAGACCATGGAGACGTTAACTCGCCAGATGGGTCAGATAGCTGAGTCGCTTACTAGGAGTGAGGAGGGGAAGATTCCTAGCAATACTGTTCCCAATCCTTCACACGCCCATCATCATAACAAAGATAAGAAACATGAGATTAACAAAGTTAATGAAGTAGCTAAGATAACACATTAAGGAGTGGTAGAGAGGTAGACAATAAAATAGAGATGCCTAAAGAGAAAGAGGCAGAAGAATATACCGACACTGAAGTCGTGTATGAAGAGAAAGAGGATCCAAAGAAGAAGGAGAACCCTAAGAAGGTTTCTTTTAAAGCGCCAATTAAAGCAGATTTTCCAATGCCAAAAGTTGTAGAGGCGGATAAGAGTCAGGATACTTCAATTCCTCCTCCTTATCCTGCTGCTTTAGAAATTCAAAATCTTCTCCATACGGCAAAAGAGGCCCACAACCAGAGGATCTTTGGGACTTATTCAATCAAGTTAAGATCAATATTCCTCTAATAAAGGTCATTCAACAAGTTCAATCTTATGCCAAATTTCTATAAGATCTCTGTACTCAGAAAAGAAAAGTATAAGGTCTCGCTCCCAAAGCAGATCAATCTAATTGAACAGTTGAGTGCAGTAGTTTCTAGTTCTCTACCTCCTAAGCTGAAAGATCCTGGATCTCCATTGATTCCAGTGACAATAGGCAATGTGCAGATTAAAAAGGCATTGCTTGATCTTGGAGCTAGTGTTAATATTTTACCTGGAAACTTGTTTGATAAACATGATCTAGGTCAGTTACAGACAACTGATATTATCTTACAACTGGCAGATCGGTCAACCAAGTGCCCAAGAGGTATTTTATCAAATGTCATAGTAAAAGTTGAAGATTTTTACTATCCAAATGATTTCCTAGTATTGGACACTGAAAGTTCAATAGGAGATAATAAACCGGCTATTGTTCTAGGTAGACCTTTCTAGCCACAATTAATGCACAAATTAATTGTCGGACAGGAGCAATGGATATTGCCTTTGGTAATAGGAAATTAAGACTAAATGTGTTTAATGCTTCAAGTGTCTCTGCTATTGATTCAGAATGTTATCTTATAGACATGGTGGACGAACTTGCGCAATAGCATAGTTCGTTAATCAACACCAAAGATGCTACTGAGTTATTCTTTGCTGAAAATGAATTAGACAAATTAAATCATACTGAGTGTGATGAGTTAGAAGTAGTCATGGAATCCACAATAGAGTCAAAACAACCACCGTAGACCCATAGGACTGAAAAATTACCTATTACCTAAGTCAGCCAAATCTTCAGTAGAGCAACCACCTGTTCTAGAATTGAAGAAGCTGGCATCTCATTTGAAATATGCTTTTCTAGGTCAGAATGACACGTCGCCTATCATAATTTCATCAGATCTGACGTAAGAGCAAGAAAAAGCTCTAGTGCAAGTGTTAGTCAAATATAAAGAAACACTAGGGTGGACGATAGCTGATTCAAAAGGAATCAGTCCCACTTTGTGTATGCACCAAATCATTACTGATCCAGAAGCTAAACCAGCTCGGGATGCACAAAGGAAGTTGAATCCTAACTTGAGAGAGGTAGTTAAAAAGGAAGTATTAAAATGGTTGGACGCTAGAATTATATATCCTATATCTGCTAGTAAGTGGGTAAGTCCAACCCAAACTGTGCCCAAGAAATCGGGAATTACAGTTATTAATATTGAAGAAGGAGAGAAGATAACTACTCGCCCTGTAACTGGGTGGAGAGTTTGTATAGATTACAGAAAACTTAATGCTGCTACTTCTAAAGATCATTTTCCGCTACCATTTATAGATCAAATAGTGGAAAAATTAGCAGGACAGAAGTTTTACTGTTTCCTTGATGGATATTCTGGTTACAATCAAATCCCAATCCATCCAGAGGATCAAGAGAAAACTACATTTACTTGTCCCTATGGGACCTTTGCCTACCGAAGGATGCCGTTTAGACTATGTAATGCACACGCCACATTTCAACGATGTATGATGGCTATCTTTTCAGATATGGTGGGTGGTTCTCTTGAAATATTTATGGATGAATTCTCCATATTTGATAAAACATTTGAAGATTGTCTGGGACATTTAGAAAAAGTCCTAAAGAGATGCACTGAAACCAACTTAGTATTAAGTTGGGAGAAAAGTCTTTTTATGGTAAAAGAAGGGGTAGTCTTAGGTCACATTGTGTCTGAGAGAGGAATGGAGAAAGACAAAGCAAAAGTTCAATTAATTTCCTCACTTCCACCCCCTACCAACGTTAAAGGAATAAGATCATTCCTAGGCCACGCTAGTTTTTATCGGCGATTCATAAAAAGATTTTAGTGAGATCTCAAGGCCGTTATGCAATCTTCTATCAACGGATATCGAGTTTAATTTTGATGATGCTTGTACGAAAGCATTTGAGAAGCTTAAATCAAAATTAACTGAAGCCCAATTCCGCAATATCCGGATTGGTGTCAACCATTTGAGATCATTTGCGATGCGAGTGATTATGCAGTTGGTGTTGTTTTAGGACAAAGATTTGAGAAATAGCCACTATGCAAGTAAAACCTTTAATGAGGCACATATCAATTACATCACTACGGAAAAAAGAGCTATTAGCTGTAGTGTTTGCCCTAGATAAATTCGGATCCTATATTTGGGGGGCAAAAAGTAATTGTGTACTCTGACCACAGTGCTTTAAGACATTTATTGGCAAAGAAGGATGCCAAGCCTAGATTGATTCGGGGGATCCTTCTATTGCAATAATTTGATTTAGAAATTAAATAAAAAAGGCACAGGAAATTTTGTTGCCGATCATTTATCAAGGCTTCAATTAATCCCAACAAACTGAACTGATCAAATCAGGGACTACTTCCCTGATGAACAATTATTAATAGTATCTAAAATTCCCTGGTTTGCGAATCCAGTTAACTAATTTCGTAATAGGAAGATTGCCAGAGCACTGGAACTCACAACAGAGAAAATATTTCTATGCTCAAGCAAGTCAATACATTTGGGATGAGCCCGATCTATTTAAAATAGGAGTAGACCAAATTATAAGAAGATGTGTCCCTAACTCGGAACACGAAGATATTCTTAAAAACTGCCATGCATATGCATGCGGTGGCCATTTCAGCACAAAGAAAACTGACCACCGGATATTGCAGTGTGGATTTTTCTAGCCCAACATATTTAAGGATGCCTACAAGTTTGTTAAAGGGTGCACAAGATGCCAGCAAACTGGTGGCATCGTGAAAGGAGATGAAATGCCTATGACCCCGATATTAATTGTCGAAATATTTGATGTATGGGGAATTGATTTTATGGGACCATTCCCTAAATCATTTGGATCTGAGTACATCTTAGTTGCAGTAGATTATGTTTCCTAATGGGTGGAAGCATAAGCTACACGCACTAATGATAACCGGTTGTGTGCAAATTTGTTAAAAGAAATATTTTAGCACGCCACGGTATTCGAAGGGCTATCATCAGTGACGGAGGGTCACATTTTAATAATCAGCATTTTTATAAACTCCTTAAACAGTATGGAGTTAACCATAGAATAGCAACGCCTTATCGTCCGCAAATAAGCGGACAAGTCGAGATCTCAAATAGAGAGATCAAGAGAATCCTTGAAAAAAACTGTCAGACCAGATCGTAAAGATTGGTCTAAAAAATTAGAGGATGCCCTATGGGCATACAAAATTGCATTTAAAACACCAATCAGTATGTCCCCATATAAACTTGTATATGATAAGCTTTGCCATCTCCGAGTGAAATTAGAACACCGAGCTCTATGGGCTATCAAAAACACTAATTTTAATTTACATGATGCTGGTGTTGGTAGGAAATTCCAATTGAATGAATTGGAAGAAATTCATAAAGAAGCCTACGAAAGCGCTAGAATTTATAACGAGAAAACTAAGGTTTTCCATGACAGAATGATTAAAAATAAAATATTTACCAAAGGAAATAAAGTTTGGTTATTTAACGCAAGACTTAGATTATATCCAGGTAAATTAAAAAGTAAATGGACAGGTCCATATATTGTAACGAATACCTACCCACACGGTGCGGTAGAAATACAGGACCTGAAAGGTGGTGAGCCATTTATAGTAAACGGACATAGACTTAAATTATATGTTCAATGAACCACCCATGATATGTTAGTATCTGAACTCATCATATTAGAAGATCCTAAGGTTAATTAATTAGTTTAGGAGCAGTACGTCTGGCTGAAGACGTAAAACTTAGCGCTTTCTGGGAGGCAACCCAGAGTATTTTGATTATCTGAATTTAATTGTGTTTAAGTGTGTTTATTTGCTTAATTGTGTGTACCCAATTAAGTTGGGGAGGATTCATCCTCCTGAACTTGGTTGTGTTTAGAAATTAGGATTTAAATTAAATAATAAGACCCCGCATTAGAAAATAAAAACTTTTAAGCACATAGCAGAATTATTTTAACCCGATAATAAGAGCGTAAGTTAGAGAGAATACCCGTAAAAATTAAAAAAATTTAAGAATTAGGGTTCCAAGACCAGTGCACGGCCCAGATCGCGAATCCAGAGGCCCGGGCGCAGGGGGGCGCAGGCCTGCGCTTGCCCTGCGGCCCGACGCGCTCAAAATCTTATAAAAATGGTAATGATCATCCCCATAACTCCAAAACCCTAATTCCAGTTCCAGAAGACGGCGAGTTCGATTTTCTATGCCTAAAACCATCAAAAATTCGTCTTTTCTACGTCAATTCTTCGATCCGACGCTTGTTTATCTCAAAGGTTAGCAAAATATACGCCTTATAACACTCATAACTTCATGCTATAGTAGTTTTGTATAGATTTATCATGCATGCATGGGTTGAATTTTTGAGAGTTACATGGTTTTATATAAAAAGGGTTATTAATAATTTTCAAATATTCATTTAATTAATATAAAATTATTTTTGCAAAACTTTTGTAAAAATTATGCATTTTTCGGTATTTATTATAATTTATAAACTTTTGGTCGTAAAAGGTTACACTTTTATTGATTATTTAAAGTTTATGCATTTGATACGGTTAGATTGGGCTCACATTGTTGGTGAGACTTAGGATTAGTTTAATTATTGTCGAAAAAGAGTGTTTAAAATTATCGTGCATTATTTACGTAAAAACCACACATTGTTAAACCTTTGTTTTTGCATTATTTTTAGATGTCAACCCAGTTTCTTGCAAACGGCAACCGTCCTGGAATTTCCCAAAAACTTATAATGAGAACCCACGACCCTAGGGATGTCTGTTTCGAATAACCACTCAATGTGGAGTTCCCTAAAATTCCACCAAACACTAACAATGGTAAACCCCCTAGGTTTCTCATAGAGCGTACCCTAAAAGAGTCTGATTTTGATAATTTTGAAATATTAGAGTGCTTTGAGAGGCTAGGATGGGCTAATGCCATACAATAGGAACTTCCGTATATTCATACTAGTTTAATCCAATAGTGGTTCGTCACAATGTGTAGGATTGAGAGGTCTGAGGAACATTATTTTGAACTAGTGGGAAGGGTAGGAAACAAAGAGGTGTTAATCTCTAGAAAAAAATTACACGAAGAATTCTTGATTGACACAGAAACACCTCGTTCTATGGAGTTCTGGACATTGTCTAATACCCAGGGGGATAAAATGCGTACAGTTAACAAATGGACTAATCAATGGGATCAAATGATAGCAACCGTTTTTGGTATTTCAATTAGAGCTGCACGGACCTATACTGCCTTCAATAGAGGTGATTTATGCCCGTTCGCCAAAGTTATGTGGAAGTTTGTTATCTTTAACATACTTCCGCGTCACCAAGACACCACATATGTGAAACCACAAGAAATTATGGTAGTGCACACATTAATGACTGGACACCCGACCATATCCTTAGGGTACATTATTATGCAAAATTTGCGGGAATGCCATGTCTTAGGCCAAGGGATAAGTTACCCCCATTGTAGGATGTTAACCAAATTATTCGTGATAGAAAAGGCTGTGTCTGAGGATATGCCCAAATACCCTATGGTTTACAAGGTTTACGATGGTAGGGCGAAATTTTGAACGTACCGAGAGAGGTTCCCAAATTCGTTGTCCAAAGTCTGCTAAAGTGACCCAAATCTCTTTCAAAGCCCCAGAACCTGTACCTGAAAGACAGAATAATAAAGGAAAAGCCAGAATGGAAGTTGACGAAGATGATCAGAGGGCATGGAAGAGGGTCGAGACCGTTGATCTCGTTTGGGATCAAGTCCACAAGTTGAAAGAGACAGTTGGGGATTTAGTAAACGCGAACAACATCTTGATTAAGGAGATCCAAATGCTTCGAGAATATCATAAGAAGAATGATCAACTATTTAACACGCACTTAGATTGGCTAACCAATGTTCATATCACTGTTGGAGAGTTGGAAGAGATTGTCACACCTCAGGCCGAATGATGATTTTATAATTATTTGAATATTTATTTTAATTACGTGTGCTAAACATTAAGTATGGTTTGGATTATTTCTGATGTGGTGATTTATTTTGTTTGGTTTGTTTATTTACGTTTATTTGGATTGTAATAGTACTTTTACTTTTATTTTATTTTAAAGTATGATATTTATTTAAGTTAAGTTACAAAAGTTGAATTTTGTTTGTTTGTTATTTGTTTGTTTAAGTTTAATTATTAAGAATAAGGAATATGTACCGATCTATCTTTCTATGTTCTTAACGATAAATTAATTTTAATGTGACGAGGACGTCACAAAAGTCTAAGTTGGGGAGGGTAGGTTATAATGATAAAATTAATTAATATTTAGCCCTCACAAAAATTTTTAGACTACATTCCATATCCAAAATTAGAAAGATTTACAGCCCCGCATACCAAAACAGTAAAAAAATGAAATTTAACAGAGTTGGACGCACCCCGGGGGGGGGGGGGGGTTGGGGGGCGCAGGCATGCGCTGGCCCTGCGTCCCGTCGACTTAAAATTCAGATTTGAGCCCCGTTTCACCATTTTCAAAACCCTAGAACAATACGCTACGCTTGGGTGTGCGGCTCTCTCCCAAAAACATCAATTTTGTGCCAAAAATTTGCAAATTTCAGCTTCAAAACACATATATTTTCATAAAAATCAAAGATCTTGGTTAGAAATTACCTCTTTGTGGGTAGTTTCATCCATTTTGAAGATTTTCGGGTAGAGAAAGTGGTGAATAAAAAAGCTAGATTTGTACCAAGTTAAGCTTCCAATCACCAAGGTTAGTGTTTTTATTGATTTATTGCAACTTATTTTATACTTTTTGAGCAAAAATGAAAGCTTGAGCTTCATGATAATCCTTGGAGTTTTCATGGTGATTTTGACTTTTTAGAGTCAAAGTATGTGAAATTGCATGAATTTGATGATAACCTTGATGTATGTTTTATGAGATATGTGTTTATGTGTTAAGTTTATTAATTTGCCATGGTTAATTTTTAGAAATAATTTTGAAGTTATAAAGTTGGTTGCCAAAATGTGCATATATTGTTAAAATTATAAAACATAGGTGACTAGCTTAAAAACTAATTTTATGTGCTAAATGGTTTTTATTTAAAACATGATATGTGTTTAGTGCTTAAAAAAGGTACCTCTCGAAATCAAGTGCACCTGAAGGTACCAACCTTAAAGAACTTTTTTATAATTTTTTTCTCATAACCATGTTTAAATTAATGTTATACACATGATATATGAATTTCACATACATTCACACTTTATGTGTCCTTAAAAATTTTATGAATGCTCAATGCATATTTATGTGAATGGTCATCCATGTGAATGGTCATTTCACACCATTTCACATGGATATTTCACACCATGTGAATGGTGTGAATGACCAATCACATGATCTTTTTTTTTACCATTCACAAGATTTATGATATTACTCCTTTTGAAAAAAAGTCTTATAATGTTGTCTTATACATGTCTATTCAAAAAAAATATATGTGAATGATCATTCAAATTAGGGTATGCTGGAATCTCATAGGTACGCTTATGAACCTGATTCTATGTGTGTGTGTATATATATATATATATATATATATATATATATATATATATATATATATATATATATATATAGTGCATCTTTTTAAGTAAGCGTAATTGTGCAAATTGCAATTATAGGTTACATTATTTAATTTATCTCATACATATTGTGGTTGGTTGACACAAATTGTAGATGTTGAGGAGAACGAGGCAACGAACCCAAAATGTTAATGTGCCGATAGATTGGTCCCCAAAACTCCTATTATCCTAACACCCCGAACACACTTATTTTTGTATAAAAAATATTCAAATAAAGTGTTGACGGAAAAGAGAGTTAAGAGGAGTGATTTTGAGGATTACGGGATCTCATACCTTTTTGACTATTTGGGGTGGGAAAGTGTGTTAGTATGGGCGGCAATGATATTTATCAGTCCGATGTACTCGAGTGGATGTCTACCCTACGGAGGGAGACGGGTCGTTCAGCAAACGACTTTAGGTTGATAGGTACCGTCCATGGTAGGGACGTGGCGATGGATGTACAAATCCTTCGCCAATTATTTAATTTAGATACTTGAGTAGGCTACGAAGGGTCTAGCCAGACGGGGTTCGAGTATAGGAATGAGGCCCAATTGGCCTTCACTGATATGACTTAGTCAGGGGAGTGTGTAAGGTCACCTACCTACGGATCCTATCTTGACGCGATGCCGTCCATCGAGTGAGGAATCCTCGTTAGCGGTTTGACGGATAGATCACACACACGGAACACGGAGACACACACGATGATAGAAGCAAACTAGAACGTCCCAACCCGTGATTCTCTCCAAGAACATACAAAAACGCCTCTGCAAGTTCGTAATCGCCCTCAACCTAAATTCTGCAAAAGTTCTTAATCAAAACTGATTAAACCTTAATTATAGGCATAAGATTCGAACTTGCCTTGGACAAGTTCGAGAAGGCCCAAGCCCACGAACTTGTCCACCATAAGTTCGAACCAGGCCTTTGAACTTATTCTAGAACTTGTCTTTGACTTGTTCTAGAACTTATGTTTGAACTTACCTTTGAACTTATGTTTGAACTTTTGTTTGAACTTATTGTAACATATTAATTACAACCAAGTTCAAACATATATACAATCAATATCAAACATATATCAAACACATAACAAACATATAACAAACATGTATTAATATGCAATTACGAACATTTGGACTAATACAAAATATCGTCTATACTTAGACTACTATCGTCACACAGGATGCACTAACAGACTCCCCCTTGACGATAGCTTCTAACTATATATATTTTGTCTAAGTACTAGAACTATACAAACTACTACCATCATATAATCCCTGCTCTATGCAAACCCTTACCACCTTCTAGAACTTCCTGCCTTCTGATCTCCAGCCTTCGTGAAAGAAAATCGGCTGATCATGAAGCTTTCTTAGGTCGTCCTTGGATAAGTTGATCAGATGTAGTGGATTGTATACTTTCAAAATAGTCTTTTCATCCAGATCCTCCATCACTACTTCAGCCGTCTCATTGTCCCCATACCACCACTTCATGTTGCTAAGTACATCCTGTGGCATTGACTTCATCGGCACTTTCTTCAGACATCAGACTGGCTTGTAGACCATTCTAGCCCATGGCTTGCCAGTGTGGGGATCTATTCTCTACTCATCTTCAATTCTTTTGCCTGACCTCGGCTTTATCATTTCAAACTTTCCAGACCTCCCCTCCTTTCTGATGATTTTAGCTATAACTTCAGCGTAGGGGTCGTCTCCCATGTTGATAAGCTCTTTCCAGGCCAGTTACTTTACTTCGCATTTGGGCAGTGCATTAAAAACCTTCAAGGTTCTCCTTAAATAATGAAGCCCGTCTCTTCTTTTAAGCACGAATAGCTGCAGTTCCCTATCAAAGAACCAACTTAAGATCCCTCCTGAGAGATTTCCTGGACTTGGCTGTCTTATTCTCTTCTTTACTGCCAGGTCTGTCTTCTTCCCCTCCTTCCTGAACCATAGCTTTATCATTTCTTCTCTTGTTTGTTCCTTTTCAGCTATTTCAGATTCTGATTCATCCATATATGCTAAGTTAAGCTCATCCAGATCTATCACATTCTGATCATTATGTATATACTGTTCGGTGATAGGCTGCTACGGGATAACTACTTCATCTACATGGTCATCATCATCTTCCACAACCTAATCATCTGACTTCCAATCCACCACGTCTTCTGGAATAAATTCCCCTTCTTCCAAGTCTTCTTGATCAAAACCAATTTCGTCCACATCATCAAGATCCATCAAGGCTTCAATCATTTCATGTTCAACACTCTTTGAAGCTTCACCTTCACCTCATTCTCCCCTACTTTTCTGACTAGGCTCCCCGTGAATGAGTGCTTGCTGAGTAGTCTTTTGAGAATGATCTGCTAGCTCACCTTCTCTTTGGGCATCTATAATCATTGCCTTTGTCATCATCTCTCCTTATTCTCAACTCGTCTTCTTTGCAGCTACTCTCCCCCTTAGCTCGCAGATCTTTCATTAATTGCTCAAGGAGGTTCTTTATTGTACTCAGCTCAGCCTGTTGATCAGCCACAGTTGTTCTTAATTTGGCATTTTCTTGATCAAGTCTAGGATTATGCTGCTGCAGCTCTTTCACAGCTGTTGAAAGTTGATAAATCTGGACTGTTTGGAAGTCCACCTTTCCTTTTAACTCTGTGAACCACTGATTATCTGTGAATGTAGTCGATGTTGATGGAATGGAGTCAGATGTTGATGGAGCGGTGGTTGAATTTGATGGAGCAGCCGGTAGCACAGGTTGAGGAGCTGAAGTGGATGGAGCTCCCTGCATAAATCTATGCCTCCTCGCCCTATGCCTAGGTACGAGTGAAACTTCTTCTTCTTCTTCATATTCGGATTCTTCGGACTTTTCATCAATTAGAGTCGGTCTTGTTGATCTCCTTCGGTTAACGAATAACCTCGATCCATATCTTCCAATTGAGACCTCTGAATCTTCAGCTTCAGAAGTAGACTCAGAGGCTGTATCAAAGTGACCTTCAGCCGGAGTCTGTTCCCTTTCAGCTTCACCTGCTTCTTCTTCCTGGACCTCAGTGTCCATTAACTCGACATCAGATGGCTGGTATTCATCAATTTGTCTAAAACTATCTTGGAAATCACCTGGAGGCTCTAAAACATCCTGAACCAGTTGTTCAGCGATGTTTTACTTCGCGGCTGTCCCCTGCGCCCTTATCTCTTCCAGAGTTTGCGCCCTCTGATCATATTGGGTTGCCGAACTCGATGGGCCGGCAGCTTCCGTTGATGGACCAGCTGCTGTAGATTCTGTTTGTTGGCGAGAGGAGGGTCTAGCAACCGGAGGTCTGTTTATTGCCGGTTCTCTGCATCGTTGCCTCTGCTGTTGCGGTGGTTGTTGCTATTGCTGTTGTGGCTGCTGCTGTTGTTGAGCTTCACCAGTCCAATTATCACCCTCCAGGGCAACAAAATCCGGATCTATAACCGCCCCGAACAATGGTGCCACTTAGGGCCTGACCTGCTCAGCCCTTCTCGCATTGTGGGTCTGGCAGTCAGCAAAACTCCTCTTATCGATTAAGGCCACGCCACTTAGATCTGGAAGTGGTGGCAAATTAGGCAAAAAATGGCGAATGATCATCATAGCAAAACGAGGGTACATAAAAAATCTTTCCTTCACCGGAGCTGTGATCTGGTGCACAAACTCCCAAAGTAACATTTCAGAGAAAGGTGAATCAAGTCACAAGAAGGGAATAAGAAGAGTTCTAAGGAGAAAAAGACTTGTTTCAAATGTGGCAATCGTGGACATTTTTCCAAAGACTGTAGAAAGATAGTTAAGACCTCAGAGTATTATGAGACAAAACCTTTACTGGCTAAGCAGAAAGAGTCAGGGAAACGGTTATTAGCTGAAGATGATCATTGGCTTGTGCTGATTGATTCAGAAGAGGAAGAAGAGAATTAAGCTCATTTAGCATTAATTATTGAAACCTCATCTTTGTGCATTACTGATGTTACAAGTTCTGAAGATGATAATACTGATGTTGGGTCTATTTGTTTGATGGCTTTGGTAGAAGAGGAGGTAGATATAGATGTTGGGAATTTATGTTTCATGGTGGATGACTCAGAAGCAAAGGTGGCTGTAGAGGACGTTGAGAGCAAAGAAGGAGAGAAAGAAAAAAAAAGATGCTAATACTTTTTTAATGACAAATACACAAGACATTGATGAAGATGTTCGTTCATGCATCTTCGAAGCAGCATCAGAGGTATCCCCTGAAACATTCTCGATATCTTGTTTAAAAGAACAATATCAATGCATGAACTTGAATGTTAAGACTTATAAGAGTATGATAAAACAAGTAAACCAAAAAGTTAAATCTATCTCATAGAAACACTAGACTGAATTGTCTGAATTGCATGAGAAAATTAAGACTGCTGAGGAAAAGAATTCAGTTAACTTTAATGAAGTTTTAGTCTAGACAAATGAAAAAAGCAACTCTAAAATCAACGATTAAAGTCATGGAGGTTGAAATTCAATTTCTGAAAGTTTCTGAATCTACTTTATCGACTCAGTTATTTGATTTATAGGAGAAATCAAAAAAATTAGAACGTGAGCATGTAAGCAACCTTACAAAATATGATGCTATATTTCAAGAACATGTTGTTCTTTTCCTATAAATCAAAGATCTAGTGGATAAATTTTTAAAGAGAGCACACACTGATCAAACAATCCATCTGAATCAATCGAAAGATACAGAATTTTATAATTCAAAGATGGGTCTTGGATTTGAAATTCCGGGTTGTTTGACAAATGCAATAAGTCAAGCACCAATGAAGTTGAGGAACTAGAAGAGTTAAATAAGATCAGGATGAGAAATTACAGCCAAATCTTGATTGTTCAAATATCAAAGAAGTTCCGTTGGTAGTCACACCTATGGAAACATATTCAAAAGAAAAGTCTGAATTCGGATTGGAAGAAATCGTATACATATGTTCCAACTCAACTGTTAGAAAAATGGATTTTTTAACATCAAAAAGAGTTGGACATGTCCTTAAACTCAGTTGAATCAGAAAGAAAGAAAAATTTACTTCTTAAAAAGGACACTGAGTTGCTAAATGAGGATGTTGATAAACTTTAGTCATTAACAGTGTCTTAGAAAATCAACTCATTCATTTAACTACTCAACCATCAATGTATAAAAGTGACGTTATCTACGAAAAAGAACAAGATTCTTTGGTCAATTTAGGTTCTCAACCTATTAAAAATCTGAAAAGTTCTGAAACTGATGATTCAGGTGAAAAACTAATGGAGAAAGAACATTATTCAGTTCTCTTTGAAGATTTTGAAAATATTTTTTATGATGAAGAGTATTCACCGATTTTTCAAAAAGATCTAATTCTTGAAAATGAGAATTCTTATAATTCCAATGAATTTGATGCATATCTGGACTCAGATGTCATTTCACATTGATGGAATTCAAGTAATTGATATGCTTTCTAAGATACCAATGTTAAAGATCTTGGTACATGATAAAGGTAAGACAAAGGTTGTAGACATATCTCCTGAGAAGTTTGATGTTCCATCATCTTTGAAACAAAATATTATTTCAAAGAATTTATTGATGTTTATCTGAAGTATAAGAATTCTCCAAAAGAGAAATATTATAATTCGTATAAACTTAATAAACAGTTTAAGAAAAAAATTTTGTCCAAGAGATTAGTTATGCCCTTTGGTTATCATCCTCACCGTACTGACTTTTATTTCTATTCTAAAACAAATAAATTGATCTGGTGAACAATTGAGGAGAAAGTGAAGGAGTTGAAGATAAAGTGTGGAAACGAAAGAAGAATAAGAAAAAGAGTTGTTAAGAAGAAGAGAGGAAATAGAGTATTTGATGAGTGTTTTGATTGTAAAGATGATGTTAAACAGTGAAATAGGCTTGTTAAAAAAGTTTGGATGAAGAAACATGATGATAAACAATGTTCTTTGAATGTTAAACAAATACATGCACATGTTAAACGTGTAAATCTATCTGAAAAGCATGTTCATGTGCTAGTTAAACATATTGCTAAACATCCTGCGTCTGTGTTGAATGATTCTAGTTCTGTTGCTTGTTTGAATTCTTATGTTACTAGATCATTAGTATTTTTCAAGAATTCATCTGATAAATGGATCCCGAAAGGGATCGTCTCTGACAAACAATGAGCCAAATGTAAATGGGTAGCTATATCTATTTTCACCATCTGAATGTAGGATAATCATGTGTAGTACCTAGACCCCGGGTGCTCAAAACACATGAGTGGCAAAAGGAGTATCTCTCTAATATTGTTGATGAATTCGCTGGAACTGTTCGCTTTGGGAATAATCACTTTGATGCAGTAATGGGTAACGATGATTTACAACTACAAATCTATACAAGATCGATACTTCAAATCTGAATCTTTCAAATGAAGTCTGTCTGTTGTCTGAATTCAATTCACAACAATCATGGTTGTGGCATCGAAGACTTTCACATTTGAACTTCAAGAGTATTAATAACTTGGCAACTGGTGGTTAGTCAAAGGTCTATGTTAGGAACAAATATATAGAGATGAAAATAATTATAATTGTAAGTATAGGGACTAAATATGTTAATATTAGAAACCTTAGTTTAGGAGTATATTAACAAATTCTAAGGGAATTTGTTTATAGGCTTTGCCACTTTATTCTTTGGTTTTCATATACAGAGTAAAGTCAATCATTTAATAAAAAGCAAGATTTGTGTTCAATTTGTTGATTCACCTAGATCTTTATTTCACATATGGTATCAGAGCCTAGGGTGTGAATCAAAATCAAAGATCTTGCAGGAAATCAAGAAAAGTTCAACCGAAAAAAGTCAAATTTTTGAGCTGTGATCTTCTGGAATTTTTTAAAAATTGATACGATGACAAAATGATCTTAATTATGGATATGTTTTGAAGATCAACAAGATGAAGATCCAGTCTAAAATTTCAAGTCCTAATTCGACACGATCAGGGAGTAATCAAATTTCTAATTTCTGAAATTCGTATTTTTACGTTCTTAAGATCGATTTTTGGATTTTTTTTTGTTTGGATTGGAATTAGATTCTGATTTTTTTAAGCGAGTCTTAGGTTTAATATAACTAACAATTCCTGAAAATTCAATGTCTAACTCCAAATACATCGGGAGAAATCGATGTTTAAAGTTTCAGATTTTATTTTTTTCGAAACAGAGTTGTCGCCTTTGAATATTCATAGAAAACTCTATGTTTATCCAATTGATAGGTATATTGTGCATATCATATGCATGTTTGTTGTCCTAATATTTTAGATTCTAATTCGAAAAAATGAGTGAGAAATCATGAAAATTCAGAAAGTTTTTTCACTATGTGTTCCTGGTGTTTTTAGTGCGTGTTCTTGATCAAATTTTGCTAAATTTGGTTAAATCTAGATATTTTGGATTCGATTTTTTATGAGAAAGCAAATGTGATTAATTTTGTGGCTTAATTTCAAGATTTGAACATTCAATTTGGTATTACTTCAATTTGAGGCTAGAAGATGTGGAAGAATTGTATGATGAACTCAAAAAGCAAAGGCATAATTCTAAGGTGGTTAGAACTGCAATGACTTGCATTTTTTACTTCATGCACATAAATTTTGTGCTCACCACAGCTGAAGATTTTCAATTTGGATTGGAGACACACCAAAGAAGAATAAATCGTACTCCTCCAAACAGAAATCATCCAGAGATTGATAGATTTCATCAATACTAAATCATTGTCAAACCTGAGTTGGGAGTCATTTATGAAAATCATCTATCACGAGAGATGAGAGAGATATTGGATGATCATGAAAGGAAGGTCAGAATACCTATGAATCAAAGATAACAAAGTTACTTGATGAGGGTACTGAAAGCAATTGAAGACCAGTTGAGGGATCGGGAAGTAGTTAGGAGATTTGATTGGAAAATTGGGTGGTCATGGGCTTATTTGTATGTAACTTTACAAAAAGGGGGATATTGTTAGGGTTCAAATTTTGTAATGTTTTGGGGCTGATTTGTAAATGTCCATAAGTTGTATTTTGGACTATAAATAGTCAAAATCTATGCTTTGTAATTCATTATTGAAGGTAATACAATCAGAGTGTTTTGGATTTCGCATTTTGATATTAATTTTCTCTATGTGATTGTTTATGATTATAATTAGATTGTGATTCGATTCTTGTTTGTTTCAATATTGTGAATTATCACAAATTTTCCACATATAAAGACTCAAGGCATGTTGTCAAAACAAATAATTCTGACTTCAAATAACACTTTCCCTCAGTGATTGTATCGATACAATTCTCAAGATAACTGTTCTTATCCTCAAACATAACCTTTTTCACGTAAAATCGTTTTTACAAGATTATGTTCATTTAGCCAATTTTCTCCAAAGTTTCTGCTTGTTCCGTGAATGTTTGAAACAATTGTTCAGCATTCACACACTTATCTTTTTCTGCATTACTTTTATTTTCTAGCTCAAGAAATTATGTGTGCCATTTACATTCATTCCTTACAAATTTCGCATATAAGGATTGATGTAAGTAAATGGAATGTAACTCACTGGTCTCAGGGTCTGATGTGGAACATTCTTGTAGGTCCCAAAAGGTTTCCCTAGTATGTTGCTCTTAGCTGTAGAGGGGGGGGGGGGTGAATACAGCTATTTAAAAATTCAACACACTTTCTCAATGTTTGTATGTATTATCAACAAGTGTTAATTACAAACAAGTCTGAACTGCGGAATGCTTCAAGCTGAGATGACAAAAAGAACAGATGTTCTACTAATCTAAGACATACTCAGACCAGTTACAATGAATACACTCACTACGATGAACTCACTGTTTATAAGACAGGCAGACGGACAACTTGAAGAAGAACAGCTTGGACACACTTTACTGTTTTCTTCAAGCAGACTTTGCATGCATGAAAAAACACATCTTTGCACGTTCTGAATATCACATCTTGGTTATCTCACATTCCTTAGAAGCTTCCTTTTATACTCTCACTGAGAATCCCAGTGAAGCTTCCTTATTGGACATATAGATAGTGGAATGTCTTCCCAAAAAGACAAGAATACTTTTCAGCACGCTCCGACAAAGCAGTATTGTCTTTACATTGTAGAATCTTTGTATTTTTCTTTTTTTCTCTATTGCAGAAGGCTTTAACCAAAAGAGGAATGTCAAATTTAAAATTTTCATATTCTGTTATGGCCATTTTGATATAAGAAATGGTCTGTCCCCCATTTCAAATATGCACTTTGTCTTCATGTAACAGAACAGCGTAGGCAGTCTTAGCAGCTTCTGTTTTTCCACTTTGTCTTCGACTTTATAAACTAATCTCTTGGTCTAAGACAATGCATGAGTACTTGGAAACATATTCCATAAAGTGTTTAGCCTGTTAACAAAGAACAGGTTCTGTTCACAAAGAACAGAACACTTAGAATTTTCCCAAACTGCTCAACAGGTTAAAGCAGCGTAGACAGTTTATGTCCAACCTGTTCAACAGAGTAGAACAGCTTAGACAGTCTGCCTTAGTTGCAACAAATGTAACATGGTAAACAGTTTTGACTAATATTGCAAATCACTTATCAGGTTTCAATAAGGCATTAACAGGCCTTAATTTATACCTTCAAGTGTATCAAACAGGTTTAATTAATAATCTCCCCCCTAAGATGTAAAGCAGGTTTGACTGAGGCCTTTTTGTGCCAAATAATCTCCCCCTATTTGCAATGATCAGTGTAAGATGATTTTATCAACGATCATTATATAATTTTACATTACATTTGCTGAAATGAAATGGGATAATTGCGCAAAAAACCTAGAACTTGTCATGTTTTTGTGATTAAAACCCCAAACCATTTTTCGTTGCATAGAAAACCCCGAACTAACTAAAAATCAGTAAATCAAGGTTTTATCAATGGGTAATCGGTTGAAACCGCTTATTAATCCTACGTGGACCGGTAAATAACCTACGTGGAATAAATTTTAATTGTTAAAACCGTTTGCCAAGTATTACACATAATTTAAACACTCGTTGCTGATGTAATCCGGTTTAAAAATTATAATTAAAATTATCAACGGGGGTTAAATTATGTAGAATACAAGGCAACTGGTTTCAATAATTAAAATTTATTCAAAGTAGGTTATTTACCGGTCCACGTAGGATTAATAACCGGTTTCAACGGTTATTCATTGAAAAGACCTTGATTTACTGATTTTTAGTTAGTTCGAGGTTTTCTATGCAACGAAAAATGGTTTGGGGTTTTAATCACCAAATGCTGACAAGATGATGGTTTTTTGTGCAATTATCCCAAATGAAATTGCAACATTTAAGTAACGTAAAAGATCATTTTATATATATACTGATATTGATTACAAAACAACACATGTTCTTGCAAAAGTACAACTGATTTACTAAACTATATTACAACTAATGTAATAGAGTACAACATATGTATAAGGAAAAGTTTCAACAATTTGGACTATTGATGGTGGGAGCAAATAATGGTAAGTTTGTCCAACTTATGGACAACTTCCATTCTTCATGTACTCAGCAGTAGATGGACCTTCAAGCTGCTGTGGCCTTTCTTCGAGTAACTGTTCGAAATGCTCCATGGTTTCATGAATCTCTTCAATTTCGTGTCTAAGAAACATGAAATCAGGGTGTTGAAGTTCTCGTCTCTCATAGAAGCCTTTTCAGCTGTTCCCTGATAATTGCTCTCCATCTTGAAGATTGTTTGAAGGAGTTAGCATGTCTAAAAGCTATGAGCTATTTAAAACCAACCTTGTGCAGATCAGAGGCTCTCTGGAAGCATAATTTCTTTGTCAACGAATCCACAAAGAATACTCCAAACTCAGGCTCTTCTAGGATTTATCTTCCTCAGCTTCCACTCCTCCGGGCAGGCTGTGATTCACTCCTTTGATCTCAACAGCTAGGATGCCTTGATCAAGCGTAATTAAGAGTTCTTCCAGCTCAGTATCCTTCCTCTTCTCCTGGCCTTAATCTTTGGTTCAACCACTGAGGTACACTTAATTTGTTCTTCTGAGATCAGGCCCAGGTTCTTAACTCTTTCCATCTATGTTTTGACATATGCCCTGATAGTCTTAGCAATTTAAAATATTGACTGACTTAGGGCAACTGCCAATTCAACCCACTCTCTGTACCCCCATAGAAGCAACATCAGTGTATTCATATGCTCTAATTCTGGACCATCAACACCTAGTCTAGTTATATGAATCATCCACTGCTTGACTTTCTTTGATTAGGGGATAGCTTTGACGATTGTTTCCTTGGCAAGCCTTCTGTTCGCAATATTAAAGAATTTCTTCCTTGCCAAGTTGTCAAAGTGTACTTGGGCTCTTGCTGAGGAGGATGCTGGCTTTGACTTGATCACTGAGACCTGAGCACCCTTTTCTTTCTCTCCCTCTTTCTCAGTCACTGACTCTTTTGCAGCCTCAAGCAGTTTCCTTTGAACATCCAAGGAGGGCATTTGAGCTTTTCCTGCCTCCTTGTATTTAAAGGCCTTTGCAGCTTTGGCAGAGGCTTCTTCTTTCTTTTGTCTTTCCAGGATCCCAAGTTTCTCTTCTTTGAAGTGATAGTAACTCTCCAGAGGAAGGCTCATCTCTTTGGCTTGAGACTTATCGAATTTGAGTTGAGCAGCCTTGAGATAGTCGATGACCACTGAGATAGTCAGTGACCACTGAGATAGTCCTCTCTTTGGCTTGAGACTTATCGAATTTGAGTTGAGTAGGCTTATCGAATTTTAGTCAAATCTAAAGTATACTTTCTTTGATTAATAAAAATTCCATTTGAGGTTTGTTTAACCTGTAACCCTTGAAAGAAAGTAAGTTCACCCATCATGCTCATTTCATGTTAGATTTCATGAGCAGTGAAAAGTTCTTGCATAACTGTTCATTAGTAGAGCCAAATATTATGTCATCCACATAAATTTGAACAAGCATAATATCAGACTTCACATTCTTTATGAACAATGTGGTATCCACTTTACCTCTGGAACAGCCATTGCTCAACAGGAAAATACTATGAGTGTCATACCAGGCTCTAGGGGCTTGTTTCAGACCATAGAGAGCTTTGTCCAACTTATAGATAAAACCTGGATGTTGTTACTTTTAAACCCTGAAGGCTGCTTGACATATACTTCTTCCTGCAGCTTACCATTCAAAAATGCGCTCTTGACATCCATTCGACATACCATCACGCTCTTGTGGGCATCATAGGCTTGAAACAAACGAACTGCTTCTAACCTGGCCACATGAGCAAATGTTTCATCATAGTCAATGCCTTCTTCTTGCCTATAACCTTGAGTAACCAGTCTTGCCTTATTTCTAATGACATGACCTTTCTCATCCAATTTGTTTCTGAAAACCCATTTGGTGCCAATGATAGTTTTACCTTTAGGAACAGGGACCAGCTTCCATACTTTATTTCTCTCAGACTGATTGAGCTCTTCTTGCATGGCAGTGATCCAATTGGCATCTTAAAGTGCATCATCTACTTTCTTTGGCTCCATCAAGGACACAAAACTATAAAACATACAAAAGTTTCCTAAGCTGTCCCATCTTGTTTGTACCCCTTGTTGATGTCACCAATTATTTGATCATTGGGGTGACAACTTATCCACTTAGGATAATGTTTCAATGAAGATTCTCCTATATCATTTTCATCTTCATCAGGTCTTGCAGAACAGCTTTCAAGATTCTCATACACACTGTTATCTTGAGCCTGTTCACCTGTTGAACATGAATCTCTATTGTTGAACACATCAGCAGAGAATTCAGGGAAATCAGCATTGATTGGTTCTGGACATTGTGTATTAACTATATCAGTATACTTATTCACACAGGGTGTATCAACATAATCATGATCATGTCCATTGTGGTTAACATGTTCCACTCTGGGTGAAGTGGAAGCTTTTGAGTCCTCTTTATTAATGGAATGCATAAGATCATCAAAGCTGAATTCTCCTGAAACTAATTCAGGAACAGCTCTGGTGGAGGCATTCCTAGACTCTTCAAAGGTGACATTGATAGGTTCATTTATAACCTTTCTTTTGTAGTTGTATACTCTGTAGGCTTTAGAGATAGCATAATATCCAACAAACACACCTTCATCAGCTTTGGGTTCAAATTTTGCCAGCTGGTCCTTCTGATTCAAAATAAAGCAGGGACATCCAAACACATGGAATAGCTAATATTTGGCATTCTCCCTTTGATTATTTTCAAAAGGAGTCTTTTTAAACCTTTTAACCAATAAGGATCTGTTTTGAGAGAAGCAGGCAGTGTTGACAGCTTCAGCCCAAAATGATGAAGGCAAACCTGATGCACACATCATGGTTCTAGCAGCTTCAATGAGTGTTCTATTTCTCCTTTCAGCAACTCCGTTTTGTTGTGGAGTTCTTATAGCTGAGAAGTTTTGTGAGATCCCTCTTTCTTCACAGAAGTCCTCTAGAGTACTGTTTCTGAATTCAGTACCATGATCACTTCTAAGCTGCTTGACTTGAGCAAAGTTTAGAACCTCCATCTTTTTGATAAATCCAATAATTTCTCTTGCAGCCTGTCCTTTGGTCTTTAGGAAGATGACCCATGTAAACCTGGACAACTCATCAACCATTACTAGAGTGTATCTTCTACCTCTTAGACTTGGGACACTAACAGGTCCAAACAAGTCCATGTGGATTAAGAAGAGAGGAGTATCAATTGAGAAATTATGCTTAGATTTAAAAGATGTTTTTATCTGCTTGCCTTTCTCACAAGCTGTGCAGAGTTTATCCTTAACAAAGGTTGTAGAAGGCAAACCTGTTACCACCTCTTTCTACAGAGTTTGTTGATATTCTTGAGGTTCAGGTGTGATAGCCTTTTAGCCCAGATACATAGGCTACTCTTTCGAATATTGCAGCACTAGCTTGAAGAGTTCCATATCATTTTGTGGATCGCTGAACATTATCACCAAAGGTGACTTTTGGCCCTTTTTCAGGCCTGAGATCACTCAGCAAGTCCTTGCAACCTGTCATGTGGCCTGAGTAGCCGCTATCCAAGTACCAAACCTGGGATGTTTGTTTAACCTGCAGAGTGTCATGGGAAAATACTAATTATTTTTAGGGGAACTCATCATAAGGATGAGTTCTCCTTCTTCATCAACATTTGTTGATGGACCACTTAGATCTACACTAATATTTCCAATTTAGATTGTATCAGCTTGGATACTATCCTCAATGACCATGTTACTTCCAACACTGCTGGTTTTTGCAATGTTGGAACTAGCAGTGTCAGCAGGCCTTATGTCCTTAGTTGTAGGACAGTCTTTGGCCATATGAGTCTTCTTCCCACATTTATAGCATTTTCTCTTTTTAGACTTTTTGGAAGAAGTGCTCCCACAAACACATTTTGGGATATCCTTGTTGGCCTTGTCAGCAGGTTTAGCAATCTTATCAATGTTTTTAGAAGGACCAATAGTTTGAGTGGATGGCTCAATAGCAACAGCTTTACCTGTGTCCTCTTTCCTCATTTTAGGAGGGCAGAGATCAAATATTGGAAGTTTAATTGGCCTTTGTCCTTCCACAGGTTTGGAAAACTTATTCCCAACTTTCTCAGGTTGAGCAATGACTTTGCCTTTGCCCTTACTGAGATGTGATGAGTGTTACCTGTCAACATAATCACTGTTTCTGATTTTGAAAGAGTTACCTTTGTTTATGACCAGTTTTCCACTATGATTTAAAAACTTATATGAAATCACAACAGATTTACTTTCAACATGAGACTTACCCTTGTTGAAAGCAGGATGCTTACCTTTTGAAAACGTTTTCTCAAAATGCTCAGCATCAAAAGGGTTAACAGGTTTCTTCCCATCAACTTTAGATCCAGAACCTGTCTTGTTGACAGGTTTAGTCTCCAAAGCTGCAGTTTGAACTTGTTTTCCCTTCCTTTATTTATGTGAACCAGCTATGCACTTAGCAGGCTGATTTGATGGTATACACATTCCATCATCAGTCTTTATAATTAATTTACATAAATCGTCAGTGTGTTGAGGCCTGACAAACCTGGTTGTTGAGACCAGCTTTCCATTTACTCTATGAATGAAAGTACTTGGAACCACACCAAGAGTGGATAAGTCTTTCTCCAGATTATTTATCTCAGCAATTGAAGTTGCTGTATCAAGATACCCTCCAAGATAGGCTTGGATTTGGCAAGGATCTGTTGACTGATACAATGATTGACTTTTTTGTGAAAATTGGCACCAAGAGTCAACAATCTTTTGAAGCTTGTCATGCTTTGTGTCTGTCTATCTCTTTTCTTCTAATAAAATGGTATTGATGTGTTTTACTTCATCAAGTTCAGTTTCCAACTTATGGAAGCTGTCCAGTTTATTAGTTTTTGTTTCAAGATCAGTTTTTAACTTAGAGATCTCAGACAACAAAGCATCATGCTTTTCAATAGCAGCTTTTAAATCAACAAGTAAATACTCAAACATTTTAACTTTTTAATCAGAACTGTAATCCATAAAATTTTGAACCTTATAGATCATAGTTGGGTTCTAGTTCTCCAAACTTCTAAGAGCTTCAGCTTCAGCCAGGTCCTGTTTGAAAATGCTTGTTGAGGGGACATCAGTGTTGGCCACCAGACAATTGTTATCCTCTTCATCAGATGATGAGTCAGATTCCTCCCAGTCACAGGTCTCAGCCATGAGTCCCTTCTGCTTGTTCGAAGCCACTGAATCTTCCAACTTTCTCAACTTTGCCATGGCCATTAGGTACTTAACCCTGTAGCCATCGTCTTTATATGTATTGTATGGTTTGGATGAGGAGCCAACAGCTTTAGACATACAGTCAGCAGCTATATGGCCTGTTTTGCCACATTTAAAGCACTCAGCCTTAGTTTTGTCAAATGCTTTCTTTTTTATGGCAACTGACTTCTTTTGTAGCATCTTCCCACCAAATCTCTTCTTATTGAATTTTATGACAAGCATAGCAATCATTTGCTCATCATCAATTTCAGTAAGATCTTCACACTCTTCTTCCTCACACAATTCTTCCATTTCATCATCAGCCTGTTGATCAGCTTGTGTGAACACATCACACACCTGACCAGCAGGTTGTGTCACGCTGGCCACTAAGGCAGCACCTCTTTTGGACATTTCTAAGGCATTTGTTTTGTGTTTCCTTGATTTTTCATCATTTAGTAAGGATCCATACAGGTTTACAAGATCCATACCTTTGATGGTGCCTAAGTTTCTGAGGATAGTAGAGAATAGTTCCATTCCTCAGACAGAATGTCCAAAAACTTGTTTACCGGAGTTAATCTGTCTTTGGTGATCCCAACAGCTTTGAGATCATTGATTAGAGCAGTGAACCTGGTATAGGTTTCAGTGAGAGAGTCCTTTGGCTTTGCTAAGAATAGTTCATACAGTCTAACAAGATTGTTGATCCTGTTATCCAGTGTGATAGGGGGACCATCATAGACAGTACACAAAGTGTCCCATATCTCCTTTGCAGTCTTCATTTTCTCAACCTGTTTGAACACATCATTATGAAAGGAAATAACCAGGTTGTTCCTAGCCTTTGCATCAAGAGCCACCAGCCTTTTGTCTTCATCAGACCATTGAGCTTTAGCCTTTTCAGAGGTCCTAATTGCAGGAACAGCTCATTCAGTAGCAGGAGTGATAGTAGTAACAGAGGTTGGCACATAGGAACCTTACAGCCAGAGAAGTTTTTATGATTGAACTTGGGAGGTTTTGCCATAGACCATTGTCATAGTAAGAGGAAGAGCTGGCAGCACTGTTGTCCATGGTGGGAAATAGGGAGAATGAGAGATCTAGAGTTAACACACACTCTATTTGCTCTGATACTAGTTGTAGGTCCCAAAAAGTTTCCCAAGTATGTTGCTCTAAGCCGTAGAGGGGGGTTGAATACAACTATTTAAAAATTCAACACACTTTCTCAATGTTTGTATGTATTATCAACAAGTGTTAATTACAAACAAGCCTTAACTGCGGAATGGTTCAAGCTGAGATGACAGACACAACAGATGTTCTACTAATCGAAGACATACTCAGACCAGTTACAATGATTACACTCACTAAGATGAACTCACTGTTTACAAGACAGACAGACGGACAGCTTGAACAAGAACAACGTGGACACACTTTACTGTTTTATTCAAGAAGACTTTGCATGCATGAAAACACACTTCTTTGCGCGTTCTGAATATCACACTCTTGGTTATCTCAAATTCCTTAGAAGCTTCCTTTTATACTCTCACTGAGAATCCCAGTGAAGCTTCCTCATTGGACATAGAGATAGTGGAATGTCTTTCCAAAAAGACAAGAATACTTTTCTGCACGCTCTGACAAAGCAGTATTGTCTTTACATTGCAGAATCTTTGTCTTTTTCTTTTTGTCTCTATTGCAGAAGGCTTTAACCAAAATAGGAATGTCAACTTTAAAACTTTCATCTTCTGTTATGGCCATTTTGATATAAGAAATGGTTTGTCCCCATTTCAAATATCTACTTTGTCTTCATGTAACAGAACAGTGTAGGCAGTCTTAGCAGCTTCTGTTTTTCCACTTTGTCTTCGAATTTATAAACTGATCTCTTGGTCTAAGTCAATACATGAGGACATGGAAACATACTCCATAACGTGTTTAGCCTGTTCACAAAGAACAGAACACTTAGAATTTGTCCAAACTGCTCAACATGTTAGAGCAGCATAGACATTTTATGTCCAGCCTGTTCAACAAAGTAGAACAGCTTGGACAATCTGCCTTTGTTGCAACAAATGCAACAGGGTAAACAGCTTTGACTAATATTGCAAATCACTCATCAGGTTTCAATAAGGCATTAACATGCCTTAAATTATACCTTCAAGTGCATCAAACAGGTTTGATTAATAATCTCCCCCCTAAGATGTAGAGCATGTTTGACTGAGGCCTTTTTGTGCCTAACAATTTTTGTATCCACAGCTTGGGTTGCGGGTAGTAGTTTTTATTTTAAAATTATAAAAAAACCAAAAAATTTAGATTAACTTTATTCTTGTTTTACTTAGTTTGAATTAGTTATTTCGTTAATTGTTTTTATCATCTTAGTTGTTAATTCCATCAAAAAGGTCCGAAATAGCTAAATATTGGTTTAGGTTGTAGTATTGAAGTCCCTGATCTTTATTCTGTTCCCTGAGTTCGATAAATCCTGGGTGATTCTTAAAGCCATATTGCACAAGATTGGTACACTGCCAATTGTGTAATTTATACTTTGGGTTCATTTAGACATTAAAACCTGAGGTGTGTTTTGCACGCGTCAAGCCACTAAAAAGGATGAGGTTGATTCTAATTCTAGATATTATAACTAACTAGCCGAATAATAAAGATACGAAGCTATGAAACTAAAAACAACGAAAATATCAGATATATTAAAAGCAACACTCACTTGGATACGTCCTTTCGAATTAATGGAGTAAAAAGGTGAATAAACACTTAGGATGTTTTTGGTCAAAGAAAAAGTAAGTTAGAATTTAATCCGTGTTTTAGTCTTTTAAGATCAAGAGTTTATAATCTTTAATATAAAACCAATCCATGAACAAATTTTGTTAATTTTAGAAAATCAAGCATGGAGTTCTCTAGTATTCCCCAAATTTCTTAAAATCAATAGAAAATATCTTTTACGATTATTTAAGTCAACTAAATTTAGTTTTAAGATATTAAATCTGTCTACACGACAAGCGCTTGGAATTAACTCTAAATATTCAATTTAGTCGCATAAAGATAATCAAGATTTAAGGAAATCCAGATTAAACTAATCCTATGATCCCAATATTGCTAAGGACTAATTTCCATATAATGATTTCACAATTTATCAACTACTCACTATCTCATATTCACAATAATGCTAGAAATAACAATCAAATAATAAATTACATAAACTTGACTAAGTTCATAAAAATCAGCATTTACAATCAATAATCATCATCACAATATGCTAGAATACCAACTATAACATTGATTCTACCGATATTAATCACATGAATTAAAAATACATCAATGAATCAAACAATTTTCAACCAAAACCATCCAAATACTCCACTAATCCATATAAAAACATAATCTAAGCAAGTGTTTAACTAAAATACTCACTAATCATTCTAATAGCAATAAAATTAACGAAATCTAAACTAACCATAACCATTACAGAAACTTAGAGAAAAGAATGTACCGAAACCGGATGAAAAGTTAGATAAAACCGCAACCGAATGCTTGGATTAACGTCAATATCCAAATATCTAAACGTATCTAAGCTAGAAAAACGAAATCTAACTCTACACCTAGTAATCGCACCTATAACTATGTGAAAAGTCATGAAAAATAAGTGTATCTCTCGAAATAGCCGTTGATGTCTTTAAAATCAAAACGCGATCGCGGTCGCGCTGGGTCCATCGCGGACGCGATGAGGAGCGCTATCGCGATGTATTTGGCGATGAGGAGTGCGACCGCGACCGCGATTAGGTCAGGATCTTCAAAATCAACTCAAGTCAACTAAGCTCCAGGGAACTTCAGCTTAGACCGTAAATTTGATATTTTTGCTCCAAAAACCATTCTTTTGATAATTTGGCAAACTCCAAACTTCAAAATACAAAAGTAGTCAAATAGGTTTCGTTTTTAAGCAATTCAAGAAAAACATTATTCATCTACGAGGTAAAGTAAGACGAAAAAAATGTACAAAATACGTCATAACACACTTTCACAGGGAAAATGATTGCACTTAGCATGTGCAACAAGGCTTTAAACCCCTTGGTAGCCTGAGTGGACGAGTTATAGTCTGGTGAGAGTTTATATGAAACATACTCACAAATTTCTCTGGATTACCTTCTAGGTAGCGCTAAGTTTAATCTCTTCAGCCAAACATGCTACTCGTTATTGATTAACTTACGTCTACTAAAATTATGCTCTCAAACAATAAGACGTCACCAGTTGCCCATTGAACATACAACTTAGGTTTATGTCCATGGACTTTAAATGGATCACCACCTTTTGTATCTTGTATCTCTACGGCACCATTGGGATAAACATTGGTCACAACATATCGACCAGCGCATTTACTGTTCATTTTCCTGGAAATAGACGAAGACGTGCATTAAAGAGCCACACTTTGTCACCTTCGTTAAACACCTTTCTACGAATTAATCGATCGTGTATAGATTTTTGTGCTCTCATAAGCCTCTCTACGAATTTCTTCTATTTCTGATTCTCAATCTTTTATCATTCTTCATTATGAATTTTATGTGCATTTCTGTTCATCTGAATTCGTTCATTCTATTCCTCAAGTTCTAATTTGTTCATGAAATATGATTCATTCCATCTTCTATCTCAGATTTTACATTTCATTCTGAATTCTTCCGTCTCCTCATCCCCCAAGATTCAAATCATCTTCTTACATACCTCATGAGCTTCAAAGTTGAGCTCCATTGATATATTACTCTTGATAGTCTGTTGACTTCGATTATGCACCAAACTGAAGGATAAGGCATATATATATATATATATATATATATATATATATATATATATATATATATATATATATATATATATATATATATATATATATATATATATATATATATATATATATATATATATATCGCTTCTAAGGTCTAACCAGAGCCGGAAGACCTACCCAACTAGCAAACCATCTTATAGTATGTTTTGGTGAGGGTCTTTAGGTCTTTTAGTTGAGAAGTATCACTTATCATGGGATACTAACAGGGTTGAGCAGAGGTAAAATGTAAATGAGAGAGATATATTGATAGGAGATGGTGGTGCATTTGATCATGCTTTCACTATATGAACATCATTTTTGATAAAAGAGCCGGAAGGAGCTAAGTTCCAAAAATGCTGAGAGTTGAGAGTTGAGAAACGATTTGAAGAAAAGATAATCCTATGGTAAACTGCATAATCTATCAAGCCCTTGGTGACTTGATATTGAAAAAGACATCATGGTACCAGTGACACACGCACTTAACCCCACCAACTACTCAGTTGTCTCACAAAAGACTTCTGTTTCATATATCACGAAGATTATAGCACATTTCTATCGATATATCATTCGAATATTATTGATATTGAAGCAAGGAAGACATCAAATACGGTCTCCGACTTTATTCAATGCACATTGAGTCTAGAACCAAAATGTCATATTAGGACACATTAAGTCAATAGTCCACGGACTATAAAAAGCATGTCCAAAGTGACATAACTAGAACAAATATGAGTGATACATACTGATAAGTATTTCACATTGATTATTTGGAAAACCTATCAATGCCAACATCAAACAGCGTTCAATAGAGGTCACATAGATTCTTGTAATCTATCGAGCGAACAGGATTCTATGGAAACCTGGTGGTTACTGGTTTGATATTTTTGTCTGGATAGGATGTAATTTTTCGGGAAGAGAAGCTTATACGATATTTGTAGTAGCGGAGAGAAATACACTTTGTAAGGGAAGAGTGAACTTCTGATGTAACTTTTTGTTTGAGGGCGATTGACTTGTGTTCTGAAGATAAATGTAATAAATTTTTTTTCTAAATATGTATTTCTTTGAAGGGGAAAGTATTATCTGTGATTCTGTGAGCCTCTGAAATTCATGTGCATGATGATCAAAATCTGTATGTTCATCATGAGTGGGAGAAATGATAAATTTTCAGAGATAAAGGAAGTTGTTGAAGACTTACTGAAGTTTGCTGGAAGATACTACTGAATGAAGATTGAAGATTGTCAGTATTTTTCAAATAGTGGTTGATATTTTGAAGATCTGTATGTTTTTAAAAATTAAGGGAGAGAATTAAATAAAGTTTATCATTCAAGGGGGGAGAGTGTTTGAACTAAGAAGGTAAAATCAAAGAAGACAAGATTTTAAGATCAAAGAGGTATTGAAGGATAAATTTCAGAATCCAGATATCAGAAAAATATTGCTAAAATTCTAAAGTTTACAGTGATGCAGTTTCTGAAGATTGGTTTATATAGAAACAAAGATTGTTGAAGATTTATAGTTTTTCATTTTGTTTCTATAGTTGTAAAGACGTTATTGTTCACTTTATTTATAAAATTGTCTATCATTTCTAAGGGGGAGATTGTTAGGAACCAATAAATAGAGATGAAAAACAAATTTATAAAAGTGCAATGTCTTTAGGTACATTTAGTGTATAGATTAGAAAGGTAGTATACAAGGAAATCTCTCATTTCATGTATGTGTTCTTAAAAGTATAAAAGAAAGAAAAGCTTCAATTAATGCAAGATTTGTTCCAAATGTCTATGATTCACCTAGATCAAGTTCTATAAAAACTGTCCTTAGTGATCCCAACAACTTTAAGATCATTCAAATGTGTAGTGAATTGTAGGTCTTGTAAGGTCACCTACCTTTGGATCCTATCTTGACGCGACGCCGTCCAACGAGTGCGGAATCCTCGTTAGCGGTTTGACGGATAGACCACGCACACGGAACACGGAGACACACACGATGATAGACGCACATCAGAACGGCCCGACACGTGATTCTCTCTAAGAACACACAAAATAGCCTTGTATGTTCGTAATCGCCTCTGCATAGAATTCTCTGCCAAAGTTGTTAGTTAAAACGGATTAACACTTAATTATAACCCCTGATTTGAACTTGCTCAGGACAAGTTCGACAAGGCCCAAGGCCCACGAACTTGTCCTCCATAAGTTCGAATCAGAGACTTTGAACTTACCTTTGAACTTATGTTTGAACTTATCTTTGAACTTATGTTTGAACTTATTGTAAAACATCAATTACAACCAAGTTCAAACATACATACAATCAATATCAAACACATATCAAACATATAACAAACACGTATAATATGCAATTACGAACAAATTGACTATTACAATTATCATCTATACTTAGACTGCTATCGTCACACAGGATGCACTAACATATTCCCCCTTGACGATAGCTTATAACTATATATATTTTGTCTAAGTACTAGAACTATACAAACTACTACCAGCATATAATCCCTGATATATACAAACTCTAACTACTTTCCGGAACTTCCTGCCTTCTGATCTCCAGCCTTAATGAAAGAAAATCGGCTGATCATGAAGTTTTCTCAGGTCGTCCTTAGATAAGTTGATTAGATGCAGTGGATCGTATACTTTCAAAATTACTTTGTCCTCGTAGTCCTCCATCATTGCTTCAGCCATCTCATTGTGAACATACCACCACTTCATGTTGCGAAGTATATCCTGTGGCATTGACTTCATCGGCACTTTCTTGAGGCATCTGACTGGCTTGTAAACCATCCTAGCCCAAGGCTTTCCAGTGTGGTGATCTATTCTTGACTGATCTTCAACTCTTTTCCATGACCTTTGCCTTATCCTTTCAAACTTTCCAGACCTCCCCTCCTTTCTGATGATTTTTGCTATAACTTCAGCGTAGGGGTCGTCTCCTTAGTTGATAAGCTCTTTCCAAGCCAGTTCCTTTACTTCACACTTGGACAGTGTATTGAAAACCTTCAAAGTTCTCCTTAAGTATTGAAGACCATCTCATCTCTTTAGCACGAATAGCTGCAGTTCTCTATCAAAGAACCAACTTAGTATTCCTCGCGAGAGCTTCCCTAGACTTGGCAGTCTCATCTTTTTCTTTACTGCCAAGGCTGTCTTCTTCTCCTCCTTTCTGAACCATAGCTTCATTATTTCTTCTCTAGCTTGCTCATTTTCAGCTATGTCAGATTCGGAATCATCCATAGACGCTAAGTTAATCTCGTCTATGTCTATCACATTTTGATCATTATGCACATATTGTTCTGTGATAGGCTGCTTTGGGATGATCACTTCATCAACATCGTCGTCTTCATCTTCAATAAACTCATCATCAGACTTCCAGTCCACAATCTCTTCTGGCACGAATTCCCCTTCTTCCAAATCATCTTGATCAAAATCAAACTCATCTTCATCATCAAGATCTATCAGTGCTTCCATCATTTCTTGTTCCACAATCTTTGAAGCTTTGCCTTCACCTCCTTCTGTCATACCTGACTGGCTAGGCTCCCCCATGAATTTGAGCTTGCTGAGTAGTCTTCTGAGAAAGATCTGCAAGCTCACTTTCTCTTTCAGCATCTGGATCATTGCCGTCGTCATCTTCTCTCCTCCTCACCTCAGCTTCCTTGCAACTACTCTCCCCCTGAGCTTGCAGATTTTTCAATAATTGCTCCAGGAGGGTCTTCATCGATTTCAGCTCAGACTGCTGATCAGCTACAGTTGTCTTCAACTCTGCATTTTCTTGATCGAGTCTAGCATTATGCTCCTGCAGTTCTTTCTCAGCTGTGGACAATTGATAAATTTGGATTGTTTGGAAGTCCAATTTTCCTTTCAGCTCTGTGAACCGCTGATTATCAGTGATTGTAGTTGATGTTGATGGATTGGAGGCGGATGTTGATGGAGTGGTGGTTGGAGTTGATGGAGCAGCCGGTAACACAGGTTCAGGAGCCGAAGTGGATGGAGCTCCCTGCATAAATCTATGCCGCCTCGCCCTATCCCAAGGTACGAGTGGAACTTCTTCTTCCTCTCCTTCATACTCATATTTTCGGTCTCTTCGTCAATCAGAGCCGGTCTTGTTGATCTTCTTCTGTTTACAACTAACCTCGATCCATATCTACTAATTGAGATATCTGGATCCTCGGCATCAGAACTAGATTCTGAGGCGTTCTCAACATGCCCTTCAGCCTTAGCATGTCCTTCTTATTCTTCTTCTTCACCTTGGACCTCTGTGTCCATATCCTCAGCTTCAGGTGGCTGGTATTCATCAATGTCTCTAAAAATATCACGGAACTCAGTCGGAGGCTCAAGAATTTCTTGAACCAATTCTGCTGCAATATCCTACTCGGCAGCAGTTCCTTGAGCCCAAATTTCTTCAAGTGTTTGCGCCCTTTAGATCATATTGTGGGGCCGAACTTGACGGGTCGGCAGCTTCCATGGATGGACCAGCTACCAATTCTAGCTACCAGAGGTCTGCTAGCCGGTGCTCTGCGTCTTTGTCTTTGGTGTTGCTGTTGCTGTTGTTATTGCTGTTGTTGTTGTTGTTGTTGTTGTTGTTGTTGCTGCTGCTGTGGGACTTCACCTCCCCAATTATCGCCCTCTGGGGCTATAAAATCAGGGTCTATTACTGCCCCGAACAAAGGTGTCACTTGCGGCCTGACCTGCTCAGCCCTCCTCGCATTATGGGACTGGCAATCAGCAAAAATCCTTTTATCAATTATGGCCACGCCACTTGTATCTGGAAGTTGTGGAATTTGGCAAAAAGTGGCGAATGATCATCATCGCAAAATGTGGGTACATAAAAAATCTCTCTCTGACTGAAGCTGTGATTTGATGCACAAACTCCCCGAAGAACATCTCAGAGAAACTAAATTGCTTGTTGTACACTAAGGCAATTAGTGTCGATTGCAGCTTGGACACCATAGTATCAAAACCGGCCTTCTTCGGTGCAAAACAAACCATAATTACGTGCACAAGATAATGCCATTGGCCAATCAAAGCACTCTTCACATATGAGGCCTTTGTAATGTCTTGGGCATATCTCATTCTCAAAAATGCCGCTTGTCAGATATGTACCGGGAAATGTATAGGCCCCGCTTCTTGGTCCTCCGATCCCAGCTGTAGGATTTGACGCAACATATCAGCCGAAAATACGATTGGTTATCCCCGAACTCTTGTTCGTAGTACTGTAGGCGTCACCGAGCAATCAACTTGAAGATGCTCCAAAAATTGACGCACATAAGGCAGTATTATCTGCAGATTATGAGTTAGAGCGTATGAGACTCGCGACTGAGTCAAGAACTCGATTATATGGCGGTATGGCTGAGCTTCAGGTAATTCCCTATCTACCGACATAACCATATTATGTTTATTAAAAAATGTCTGATCGCCCATATCTGCACACAAAAACAAAAACCAATATTAGTAATGAAAAATAAAATGAAACTTGTTTATTTCGAATTGCATAATTTTGAACTTACATAAGTTCGAAATCCAACCCATTCGAACTTAGACAAGTTCGAATTTATTTTAAAACATTCGAATTTAAAGAAATTCGATGATTATGTTCGAACTTGACTGACTTCGAACTTGTAGATATTTTAACAAGCTCGAACTTTCTGACAAGTTCGAACCTAAAGAACATGTTCGAAGTCGGTCATTTGCAAACTAAAATCCAAGATTTTAACCCCATTTGATTTCAAAAACAGTGTAATTTAGTCCTATTGGGTTCTAATCGAAGTTATATGTGTTTTATTTGAACTTTTACCTGTCAAAACTTGTAATTTTTAACCACATAGTTTAAACCAAAATAAACACCAAATAATCTCGATTTTTGCCATGATAATATCCTAATCTACCCAAAATTTGTATAATAATGATTATTATACCTAAATGTATGAGTATGTTCGAGAAAAGTAGGCAAAACTTTGAAGAATAGTGAGAAAATCGAATGCGACAAGTTCGAATGACAAGTTCGAAATCGCCGGAGACAAGTTCGAATGAGCAAATTCGAAGGTAGGTGCCTTAAATGAAGAACTGTTGACCTATTTATACCAACAACCTTCGAACTTAGCATAAATTCGAACTTCCTGACAAATTCGAAGTGAAGTTCGAATTTGTCTGAATTTCGAACTTAAGTGAAAACTTTGAAAATACTTGAATAAAATTCAACTTTTTCAAATTGTATGTGTAACGGAATTTTACAAAACCTTGCAAAATTATTCACACCAAGCAATAGATTTTCACGCAATATTTGTTTATTCAACTAAACATGCATCCTGGTAATTTTGACCTTTCTCCTACTTAGAATAAAATAAAATAAAATAAAATGAAATTTGGATAAAATTTAAACTTAAGCTACTCAAAACTACTTTTAAAATTTACGAAGTATACTAACAGAATATTTTTGCGAGAAAGTCAAAGAAGGTTCAATCAGATAGCGATGTCAAACGCACTTTCAGTATTTCACTTTCACACTTAGGAATTTTTTGATTCCTTGATTGTTTGTTGTGATATACATTCCAAGTCGATTGTCGGTATGATTTTCCCTTTAAACATTTTACACTCTGGAATATCCGTTGGCCTTTTAACTTATCAAGAAAACTACCTTACGTGTCCCATACTTAGACATACTTCTATGATCAAGGCAGACACACAATGATTATAACTTTTCGGTATTGCAAATTTTCTTTAAAAGGCAAACGTCGGACACAGTTCTGTATTTACATACAACAGAGTGTCTTAGTTTGTCTTAAGGTTTATTTAAAGCTAGCAAGACAGCGGTGACAGGTCTGTACTTACGTACAACAAAGCGACTTATCTTGCTAACTCGAATCAAAACAGAGGTGACAGGTCTGTACTTACGTACAACAAAGCGACTTGTTATGACTCTCTCCTTTTTATCAAAATTTTTCTTTTCTTTTCTTTTCTTTAAGATGTATTTGATGTTGCTATACATCCCTCAGAAAACTTGCATACCTCATTTAGAATCATTGTCTGTATGTCTCTAACATAGAAATTAAGACCATCTGGTCATACATCTAAGTTAGTTACATATATGATTTTTTCTTGAATATTTTATTACCTTTTGAGATTCCCTTTGTGTATTATGCCTACCAACACATCAAAGCAGAAAGTGTGTATCACTTAGAATTTTAAGGTGCATTATGTGTGAAAGTTTAACACCTAAAGATTGTTTCGACTGTGCTAATTTTCGTCACTTTGAACCTATGTCTCTAAGACCTAACTCAATTTTTTAATATTCTCTTTTTTTTTTTGAATTTTTTTATGGTTTTTCTCTCTTTTTGCTTTTGTTTTTCATATTTTAAAATAAGCTAATAAACTAACATTCTAACTTACTATAAAAGGAAATAAATACTATTTAACTACTAACTTACCATAAAAAGAAAGAAAATAGACTAAGGTCAAGTTACTCTGGATTACGCATACCATTCAGTTGAACTAACAACTCAAAGCGTGACTTGTCAAAAGCTTTTGTGAATAAATCAGCATTATTATCTTCCGTTGCCACTTTTACCAGCTTTATTAAGTTCTTTTCAACACAATCACGTATAAAATGATGTCTTATGTCTATGCGCTTTGTTTTTAACTGTGTTTAACTGGATTATTAGTTATAGCAATAGTAGATTGATTATCTATCCTAATGGGAGTATCAGTGTAAGTCAAACTGTAGTCCCGCAATTGTTGTTGTATCCACAAAACCTATATCAACTACCAGCAGCAACATATTCGGCCTCGCACATTGACATGGCTACCGAAGTCTGTTTCTTGCATTGCCAGGATACGAGCCTCCCTCTAAGGAACTGGCAACCTCCAATTGTTGATTTCTGGTTCAAGCTGCAACCTCCATAATCTGAATCTGTGTATGCTTCCAATTCCAGATCACCATCAGCGTGATACCAAAGTCCTAGCTTCGGTTTCGACTTGAGGTATCTCAGAATCCGCTTCACAACTTTCATATGCATTTTTTTCGGATTGGCTTGAAACCTAGCACAAATACACACAGCAAACATAATGTCAGGTGTAGAAGCAGTTAAATACATAAGTGATCCGATCATGGCCCGATATAGAGTTGGATCCACATCAGTATCACTTTCTGTACCCGGTCCGAGATTGTGATTAACTTGAATCGGAGTACTAAAGTGAGCAATCAGCTTTGTTCCTTCCATCCTGAAACGTTCCAGAATATCGTAGACATACTTCGTCTGATGGATAAACATGTCCTCCTTCCTCTGTTCATTTTGCAAACCCAGAAAGAAGTTCAGCTCTCCCATAGCACTCATCTCAAACTTTGACTTCTTCACATTCTCGAAATCTTTGCACATCTGCTCGTCTGATGACCCGAAAATGATTTCATCCACGTACACTTGTACCAAGATAAAATCTTCTCCCTTTCTCTTCAAGAATAATGTACTATCAATTCTCCCTCTTTCAAACCCGTTGTCTAAAAGATGAGTTGATAGTGTCTCATACCATGCCCTTGGTGCCTGATGCAATCCATACAAAGCCTTATCGAGACGATACACTCTGTCTGGATACTTTGGATCTGTAAACCCGGGCGGTTGTTCGACGTACACCAGTTCCTTCATTTTGCCGTACAGGAATTTACTCTTTACATCCAACTGATAGACCTTAAATCCTTTGAAGGATGCAACGTCCAGAAAAAGATGAATTGCCTCAAGCCTTGCAACTGGTGCAAACACCTCGTTGTAATCGATTCCCTATTCTTGGTTGAAATCCTTTACTACAAGTCTTGCCTTGTTGCGAGTAACAATACCCCGATCACCTCTCTTGCAATTAAAAACCCACTTGGTTCCTATTGCAACTTCTCCTCGAGGTAGTGGCACTAACTCCCACACTTCAAGTTTTCTGAATTGTGACAGTTCTTCGTGCATTGCTTTAACCCAAGAATTGTCTTTCAGTGCCATTTGCACATTCTTCGGCTCTACTTGTGAGATGAAACAAGAATATAAACATGTGTGAAACCCCTCGGAGTCATTAATCATCGACAACAACATTGTGTTGTTATTCAAACTACTCCTAGTTCTCACACCAGAATGCGGATTTCCTATGATGCTCTCAACTGGATGATCCTCGTTTATCCTCAATGTTTCAATCTCATCGACCCTAAGATTATCTCCTAAGTTTGATCCTATTTCACCTAACGGGGGAACGACTTCAGACGTTACATTCTCTTCCTCATGATCACTGTCCTCGGAGATAGAAGTAGTAGTCTGATTCTCGTTTGTAGGTAAGTCAGGTTCATACTCTGATGGAGCTCTATCTTCTGTCGTTGTAGGCTCAGAAGATGATGGAATGCTCGTCTTTGGAAAACATTGACCGTCGTCAATCAAATTTAATGAAGATAAGTCATGCTCAATTGTACCTGCATTTCCATCCAAAGGAACGTTAAATGATTTAAACAATGAGTCATAATTAAATATCCATTCCGGACTAGTTTGGGGTTCATGTGTATAACTTGTTACATTAATGTTATACACAATTTCTATCGTACCGTTTGTTTTGTTAAAAACCCTTTTGTTTGGTGAGTTAGGCACATAACCTAGGAAATAACCTTCCTCAGTCTTTTCACCAAACTTAGGTTGATGTTTTGTTTTCATTAATGTACACGGTACCCCAAACGGTTCGAAGCCAGTTAAATTTGGTAGTCTTTTATTCAGAACTTCATAACAGGTTTTGTTCAATGATTTGACAGTAAGGACCCGATTTAATACATGACAAGCGGTATTCACTGCCTCCCCCCAAAACATGGTAGGAAGCTTTGAATCCGAGAGCATGGTCCTTGCTGCCTCGATCAAAGTCCTGTTCTTCCGTTCTGCCACCCCATTTTGTTGTGGCTCATAAGGTGCACTAAATTGATGCACTATGCCTTTGGATAGGCAATATACACCAATTAATATGTTTTTAAACTCTGTTCCATTATCACTCCTGATACATTTTACCCTCGTCCCATAGGAGTTTTCGACTTGGTCTAAGAACCCAATCAACTTTGCAGCTGTTTCGTCCTTCGTACCTAAAAAGAAAAACCATGAAAAACGTGAGTAATCATCAGTGATAACTAAACAACTACCACTTATACTCCTTTTGTTGATAGGTCCGAATAGGTCCATATGCAACAAATCGAAAGTGGAAGCTATTGAGTTCTGAGTCTTAGACTTGTGTGACTTCTTGTGTTGTTTGTCTTTCTTGCATGGTACACACTTGTGTGATTTATAGTTTCATATCAATCAAATAACAAATCAAGAACAATAACAATTCAGTAATCAAAACTAACCGAATGATTCAATAGCAGAGAATGTCGACTACAAGTGCTTAGAAAATAATCCAAATTCAGTAACCGCTTTTTTCCGTACAAAAAGTGAAATGTCAGAGATCTATTTTCTATTGAAAGTCAAACCTACTATTTATATACCTATTTCACAACTATAGACGAAATACAAAAACAACCCTTAGACTTTGTTTTCCATCAATTAAAATAGAATCTAACATTCTCCCCCTTTAATGGAAAAAGCAAAGTCTTTAAATTGACAAACCCAGCTTTTGTTCAAATCTTCTAATGCTTTTACGATCCGAGAGCCTCCATTCAATCTTTGAGATAAACTCAGCCATGAGTCTTCGGTCATTCACAGATAGAGCTCCTTTCTTCGTCTTTCTCTTTTTATCAGCTCAAGCTTTCCTTTTAAACCACTCAAAACTTTGTTCAGAGTCCCATCTGAAAATTTGTTCAGCTCTACACTTCTCATAGCTCTTAGCTTCTTATTTCTATCTCTGTATATAACTGTTGGATGCTTTACCATGATAACTTGGAATTCTTTCAATTCTCCAGCAAACTTGATATCTCTGTGAGGAGCTGTCATGTTGATCTTCCTCATACCTCGTTCAACACCTATCTGTAGATCTTGCACTGACATCAATACCAATTTGGTATGCATGAAATGAAAAAGTGTCTTAAGTGCAAATCTGCAATGTTCATTTCTTTTGTTTTTGCACAACTCATCAAATAGATCTTCAATGTCGACCAGGTGCATATTGAACATATCTGCTTCTGTGAACGTATAAGTGTTTCCATCAGCTCTAGTAACAGTGAACGTTGGATAGAAGATCTTAACAAATCTGTCCTTTTCAATTTTCACCAGATCAACTATCCTGAACTCACTCTTAACTTTCTCAACTTTTTGAGTCTTATTTCTCATAAAGCTGGCATAGTTGACCAGATTTGGCATGTTCGGCTCTAAAACCCTAAATAACTTGAGAAAAGAACATGGTGCTTGTTTCTTACAAGATATTCGTTTTTCAAGAATATCTTTGATGTATGGCATCTTGTTCCTTTTTCTGATAAACTCTGCTGATCTATTCTCTGGAATCTCAAGTTTCTTTACTTTCTTTTTGCTGATCTCATCTTTGTTCAACAGTGTCAGCATGTCTTGAATTTCCCTTTGAACGACTTGTTGTGCTTCAAATCTGAGTCTATGTTGCTTTTGAGACTCATCTGCAAGCACATATTCATTGAAGTATCTTTCCATCACCTCAACCTCATTCAATTCAACTTTTTCTTGAAAAACCACGTTTTCAACTAGAAACTCTTCAATTTCTTCCTTAACTTGAATAACCACCTCAGGCTTTTCAACCGTTGGTGTCGATTCAGTATCTTTCAAGATCTCCTGAACTAAACCTTCCTCCTCTTCAATCCTTTCAGCTCTAAAATCAATATAAGTTAAAGTAACTACATCATCATCTTCAGAAACTTCAATGTATTCCTCTCTCTCTTCTTCTATTCCTTGAATACTCAACTCACGATGTTTAACTTGAACATCTTCATCAGAATCAATATATTCTTCAAAATTTTATATATCAGTCTGAATGTTCAAAGGAACTGGAACATCTTCATAAAGAATCAATCCCAGCTCACTTTGTTCACCAGCCGATTTTTTTGTGCCCCCGGCCTCTCTGTCTTTAACTTCAGCTTCCTTCTCTGGGTATGTGATCATCAAAACCCCAGGTGTAGTTTCATCAAGCTTTCTCCTCTTCTCCCCCTTGAGGAGCATCATCGGAGTCCTCATCAGGCTCATCATGTTTCCTTTTGGATGAGGAAGCTTGAGCTTTAAATGTTTCTTCAACTGCCGTAACTCTCTCTGATAAATTTCCCAAGGCAGTTATTACCGTGCTTTCCAAACTGATCATCCGCTCTCTCATTTCATCAAATTTTTCAAAGACAAAATCTTTCAACTCTTCCTTTAATTCTTCGATTGCTCGATTTGACTCAGATTGCTTCATCGATTCCTCTGCAACAGACTTACCCTTTAAAAACTTGTGAATGTTTGACATCTGTGCCGTTACCTCGGACAACTGAGCAGATACATGTGTATTCACCCCAGCTACAGCTGCATTTAACACTTGATTCAATGTTGATTCAGTTACAAAAGGGGATAGAGTCACCACTGGGTCACGTAGACTTCCAGTTGTCACGACAGTCGAACTTGTGAAAAGTACGTCTGTGTGGCCAGTACTCAGACTTGGCAATGTAGTTGCTCTGACTGGACTTCCACCCTCTTCAAGCGACGGAGCAACAAATGCTTCCGTTGCTGAGGATGTTCCAGTGGGAACACGAAGTTCAACCATACTGACTTCAACAGATGAAGTTGACTCGAGTGTCCTAGGCTGTATAGGATCTATACTCAGTGATTGAATTGATGTCGTACACTCGGGCAGCTGTGTACTTGTTTCAATATCCATCAAGTCCAAACGACTCTCGGATAGACTATATGGTTCATCCCGGTGCTCAATTGAAACAATCTCCTGTTGAGAGGAGACTGAGTGGATGGTTGGGTGTGCAGTCGTCAGTGGGATACTGACTTCTTCAATGCTAACTCTCATAGGAGAGCTAACAGCAGATGTGGTTATACCCCGGCTTTCTAGGTTTAAGGTATCCCTCACACTCTCTTCAGCAATACTTACTATATCTATCATTATACATCCTCCCTCATGATGATCACCTCCATCAGCACCATTATCATCATCATCATTATCATCACCTTCACCTTCTTCTTCATGAATATCCGACAAAGTTCTCTCGGAATCAGATTTCTCAGCCTCTTCCTCACCTCCCCTTACAACGTCATCTCCCTCACTCACAGGTTGGTCACCCTGAACTTCAGCCCCGTGCTGAGGTTCCTCTCATCCTAAGGCTCCTTGGGTAAGCGATCCCGGCTCCTGGGTCTCTATTGGAGCATGATCTATCCTATATAATCTCACATGCTCACTCTCTTGATCTGCATATTTTAACAACGACTCCGGGATTGGCATAATATTTGCATTTGGAGATTCCGGCACTTCGTGTAAACTCATCATCACATAATCTGGACATCGCTGTGAATTTGCTCGCTTCGGAATATTTTCATTTGCTTGAAGAATTCCTCGGATAAGAATTTGTATGAACCTCTGGAGCGGAACAAACTTTCTTGCTCTATTTGTTGTTTTGGCAAGAACAATCTCCTTTAAGTCCTCCCAGATGCACTGAGCATAATCATAATGTTTGTTAAAAGCGATTCCATGAAAGATCCGTAAACAATGAATGCTACATCTGTCGATGCCTGTATGCTTCGATGTCATACACCTATTGATAATTCCAAATAGCGTGTACCATTCCCCATTCAAACCATTCCTATGAAATTTGGAGCTCTTTGGTAGTGGCTTTGAGTAGCCCAGGCAAATCAGATCATGAACTAGCTCCTCATCCGACACAAAATCTTCAAAATCAGCCAACTTGGGAAAGTTAACTGTGTCTATACGTCTTGGAAGAAATAGGTTGTGACGAAGTCTGGCTAGAGTGATTTTGGTTTTGAATTGGTCTATGGTTACTTTGAAGTGATGATTGCCATCAGCAGGAACAAATTTGACTGTGTGCCAAAATTGTTGTAGGTAGACCTGTGGGATAGAAGGTTTATATTGAAGTAGATAACCTAACAGATGGCCTTTGAGAATGTCAACTATGATAGGATGACTGACTTTAATAACCTTGGTATCCAGACGATGGTTATTATCTCTAAAAGGTAGACAATGTTTAGTTTTAACCAATTGGTTATCTGGGATGATATTTGAAGGTGAGGGACGGGCAACAGAAGTAGAACGAACAGGTGTGGATACAAGAGTATGAATGGATGATGAATGGGAGTCAGATAAATTGGAATTCTGAGACTGCACTGGAGATGCCATTTGAGCACCTGTAAACAAATAAAAATCATGTTAGTCAGAACAGGTAAACAAATCGCAATCCTTCAAATGTAGAAAAATTGTAACATTTCATCAGAAATTGTAAAAAGTTGTGATTTTCTGTTTAAGGCATCGGGATTCCAGACAATAATAAACTATTATTGACAGGACTCCATAGTCAATCGTTTAGAGACCAATGTTAGAAAATTACAACTTTATAATAATTTCTTGAAAAAATGTGACATTACATCAAAAATTCAACACTTAGAAAAGAAAAAAAAATTTCATTTAAGCTCGAATGAACCTTCATCAAACTCGAATGATATATTAAACAACTCGAAGGATTCTTGAACCAACTCGGTTTAGTCTTTGAATCAACTCGAATAAGACTATAATCAACTCGAATTACATATGTATGAAATTTGAATAAAACATGAAACAACTCGAATAGTTCTTGATGCAACTCGAATAACTCTTGAAGTTTCTCGAATGATCAATTTGTCCAACTCGAATGAAATACATGTTAAACTCGAATGAAACAAGTGTATATGGACCATCTCTATTATGTCTAACACTCAACTCGTATGAATAAGTAACTTTCTCGATAACAACATTACCCCAACTCGAATAAAATATAAGTGTTCTCGGACAATGTATCAAACGAGACTTAAGTTCAGAAATTTTCCAAGTCCAACAAACATAGTCAACTCGAATAACATATAAAGTTTCTCGAATAACTTTTCATTCAACTCGATTGGCTCTTGAACTTTCTCGAGTCACATGGTATTCAACTCGAATGACTCTTGGTCTTTCTCGAGTATCATTGCACTCAACTCGAATAAAACTAAGATTTTCTCGAATATCCCTTTGATCGAGAAACTGCTCTGAAAATTATTTTTCAAGTGTTTTCACACTTATTTTCCAAAAATTTATTTCAGGGACCTTTTTATTGATTAAAAGCCTGTGTCCCTTTCGAAAAACAATTTTCAACATTTTTGTTTTACTGAAGTTCGATTAAAAACAACATTTAAGTTGTTAAAAATGCAAATTTCAGAAAAACTTTGAACTCGAAACTTTTTGACATTGAAATCCAAATTCCTGCTTGTGTGGTTTGATTTGAACTATGAAATTTTAAAGTTATGTTCACATTGATAATCCGAACCAGACCACACAATTAATTTCAGGTTTCTGAAAATACACGTATGAACACCATGAACACTGAATACACAAAGATGAATAACAACCCGAACAGTCACATATATTCTAATAAAACAAATGTAAAAATGAAAGAAACAAACTATTTTACTCACAATATAGTTGAAATTCTTTCTTGAATCTTTCAAAGATATGGGTGGGTTTTCGGTTTCTTAAGAGTGAAGAAACGTATTGGGGAAGATGATGAATAAGGAAGTATCCGAAAAAATGAATTTGAATTTGAAAATTCAAATTTATATTCGAAGATACCCGGCCCATCGGGATTTGCAATTTATCCGGCCCATTTTCTTAATTTTTAGATCCAATTAATTTCCACAACCCAATATCTTTGTTTTTGTTTAAAAAAATTGAATAAAATAAAACACAACAAAACAAACAAAAAAATTTCTGAAAAAAAAAAATTCAAAAACAGATTTAAACACAATCAACAATAACAAACAAAATAAAACAAGAAAATTTAAAAACAAAAAAAATTTGAAAAATACACATAACCAAAAATTAACACAAAAAAAAAAAAAATGCTCCCCCTTTTATTTTTGAATGTTACTCCTCTTCAAATGTGTATTATATTTCTCAGCTGTGCTCCCCCTACAAAATAACTGATAAATTTTATCAGATTTACTCAAAATCAGATAAATTTATTTTTCTGCTCCCCCTGCACATGACAATCCAGATCTTATTAAATTCCAATAAAATTGAACTTTTAAAGTACAAGAATTTAACATCAGATTAGAATCAAAAATGTGAATTTAAAATTATAAATTGAAACTACTGAATTATTAAATCTTAACGATTCAACATACCTAATTTGTATACCAAAAAATTAAACCTTTTTTCATCTAACGCTTTGGTAAACAAATCAGCTAGTTGATATTCAGTAGACACAAAATATAATTCTATATTTCCATTTTCTACATGATCCTTTATAAAATGATACCGAATGTCAATGTGTTTTGTTTTTGAATGTTGCACCGGATTTGATGCAATAGCTATTGCGCTCTGAGAATCACAGTAGATTGGTATTTTCTTTGGTGTAAACCCGTAATCGCGCAGTTGACTCTTCATCCACAACACCTGAGAACAACAAGAAGATACATCAACGTACTCTGCTTCAGCTGTAGACAATGAGACGCAATGTTGTTTCTTGGATGACCAGCATACGGGTTTGTCACCTAAGAACTGTACTGCTCCAAACGTACTTTTTCTGTCCATCTTATCACCTGCGTGATCAGCATCAGAAAAAGCAGTTAGATTAAACGAAGATTCTCTAGGATTCCACAAACCAAGATTTGGAGTTCCTTTGAGATGTCTTAGAATTCTTTTCGCATCTGTTAAATGTGATTCTTTAGGATTTGCCTGATATCTTGCATAGACACATGTAGCAAACATAATATCTGGTCTACTAGCTGTTAAGTACATTAATGACCCAATTATACCTCGATAGTGAGTTACACCTACAGGTTTCCCCGAAATGTCCTCATCGAGTTTTGACTTTGAATCCGGAGCCATGGGAGTTTTCATAGGAGTACTGTTGATCATGTTAAATTTCTTTAACATGTCTTGTATATATTTTGACTGATTGATAAAAATACCATCAGCTAATTGTTTTACTTGTAATCCTAAGAAAAAATTTATTTCGCCCATCATGCTCATTTCGAATTTTTGGGACATTAAAAATGCGAATTTCTTACAAAATTCTGGATTTGTAGACCCAAATATTATGTCGTCTACATATATTTGTATAACTATGATATCCGGCCCCTGACGTTTTATAAACAGGGTTGTGTCAACTGCACCTTTGGTAAATCCACATTTCAACAGATATGTTGAAAGTGCATCATACCAAGCACGTGGTGCTTGTTTAAGACCATACAGTGACTTATCTAAAATATATACATGATCAGGTCTCGAAGGATCAGTAAAACCATCGGGCTGATATGTATATACTTCATCTGTTAGTTCCCCGTTTAAAAACGCAGTTTTAACATCCATTTGATAAACTGTAAAGTTTTTATGAGCAGCAAAAGCTAAATACATTCAAATCGCTTCGATTTGTGCAACTGGTGCAAACGTTTCATCGAAGTCAATCCCTTCTTGTTGGCTGTATCCTTTGGCAACGAGACGAGCTTTATTCCGAATGATTACTCCATGTTCGCCTTTCTTGTTTTTAAAGATCCATTTCGTGCCTATATTGGATTTGTCTTTTGGGTGCTCAACAAGTCTCCAGACCTTTAACCGTTCGAACTGGTTCAGTTCTTCTTGCATCGCCACAATCCAATCAGCGTCCAGAAGTGCTTCTTTTACATTCTTGGGCTCTATTTTATTTAGAAAATTTGAAAATAGACATTCATTTATGGTTGCCCTTTGGTTTGGACTGACGCGGATGGATCACCAATAATGTTTTCTATTGGGTGATTTCTCGTCCACTTAAAAGTATGTGGAAACGTTCTATTTGGTCTTGATTGGGATTACGATCTAGATAAGGTTGGGGAGTTACTTGAGATGTAGTAGGTGGGATATCTGAGGTAGGAGCTTCTGAATGTTCAAAACTTATGGTGGTTTCAGAAGGATTTGGAGGTTCAATGGGTTGTACAATCTCAGTTGTCGATTGCACATTTGTTGTTGAAGCTTCTCCAGTTTCTTCTGAAACTAGTTGTTGAGAAAGATCAGAGACAACGACTGGATCTTCAGTAATCCTGTTAGGCACCAAATTTAGAACATTAGTTTTGGGCTTTTCAAAATAGTCTTCATAAAAATTCTCAAACAACTTATGTAATTCTGAGTGTTCAGCATTTTGTTCAGATGACTCTAATGAAGTCTGCTTTTGAGGTTCGGGTCCTGAACTGGAGTGTTCAGAAGCAATTACCACTCCTTCATCAAATTTGACATTCACGCTCTCATTGACTGTCTTGGTTCTCTTGTTGTACACTCGGAAGGCAACCGACTCCTTTGAATATCCGATGAATATTCCTTCATTTGCCTTTTGATTAAACTTTCCAAGATTATCTTTGTCGTTTAGAATAAAGCATCTGCAACCAAAGACATGGAAAAATTTAATATTAGGTATTCGTTTATTAATCAATTCATAAGGAGTCTTTCCGAATCTCTTATTTATGATTGAACGATTCCGTGTGAAACAAGTTGTTGCAACTGCTTCTGCCCATAAGAATAACGGTAAATTTGAATATGCCAACATCGTCCTAGCTGATTCCACTAGTGTCCGATTTCTTCTTTCAACGACACCGTTTTGTTGTGGACTTCGAGCAGCTGAAAACTGATGTGTAATTCCTATAGAATTCAAGAATGAGTCAAGCGATTTGTTCTTGAATTCTATTCCGTTATCTGAGCAGATTGTTTGAATTGTGAGTTGCAACTTCACTTGTATTTTCCGGATGAAGTCTATGATCTCTTCGGTTGCATCCGATTTGGACCTCAGGAAGAAAACCCATGTGTATCGTGAATAATCATCAACTATCACCAATACATATCGTTTCTTATTAATGCTTTGTACTCTCATTGGTCCACATAAATCCATATGCAGTAATTCCAGTGCTCTCGTGGATGAGTGTTCAGCTTTGGATTTGTGTGTAGCTCTTGTCATTTTTCCTTTTTCACATGCGGCACACAACTGCTCCTTTTGGAATTTGAGAGTTGGCAGCCCTTTAACTAACCCTCCTTTTGCTAGGTTGGTTAACTCATTGAAGTTCAGATGTGAAAGGCGACGATGCCACAACCATGCTGTTTTAGATGTAGCTTTTGACATTAAGCAGACATCTTTCTTCAGATTAATCGAGGCTAAATCAATGGAGTACAAATTGGTTTTCCTGTTTCCTGCCAATATTTCCTTTCCTTCTCCGGATCTGATGCTGCACCGATTGGCTTTGAAATTGACTTCTAAACCTTTATCACACAACTGTCCAATACTAAACAAATTGTGTCCAAGACCATCAACATAGAAAACCTTTTGGAGGGTAATTTTGTCGTATTTGAGACTTCCGTATCCTTTGATCGGACAAAACTGATCATTTCCAAATCTGACTGTCGCACAGAACTTTTCTACAAGGTCCGTGAGTGTGTCTCTTTGTCCGGTCATATGCTTGGAACATCCGGAGTCAAGATACCAGACATGGTTTACCTATAAGATGAAGTAGCACATGAGGTACCCACTTGTAGTTGGGTACTTTTGTTTTAGGTAATTCCTGCACAGTATTATTTGTTTTTTTAACAGATATGACTTTTAGCTTATTATTTGATGTTGTTTTAGGTACCCACTTTTGAACTGTTCTTTTAGGTATCCACTTTTGTACAAATCGTGGTGGAATTGTTTTTGAAATTATTTTCTGTGGAACCTTTTCCTGTTCATAAAATGGGTCCTTTTTCTTTGGTTGCCAGACGAGCTTATTAGATTTAACAATTGAAGGCTTACAAGCACAAGAATTCAAAGCAATTAAGTCCGTTCTTGAAAACTTTATACAAGAATTATTAACAAGTTTATTATTACAGACAGAATGTTCAATGTTGCTATTTCTATCTGTAACAATTTTGTCCTTCATGCGCCACTATTGTTTTATACTCTTGTTTTTCTGTTCTCTTTTCTTCTTTCTCCAAACTTGTTTTCTCGAACCGTTCATGATGATATCTTACATAAAAGAAGTATGAGAATTAGTAGATTCAGATATTCGTTTCTTCTGTAAATTTCTCATACCTTTTGAAGATTGGACTTTAAGTGCAATTGAGTCCGCTGATGAAGATGATTCACCCTTTTCAAAGTTAGGAGTATTAACAATAACTTTTGTTTTCTCCTTCTTTTGTTGTAATAATGGTGAATTTTCAGATGATTTTAATGAATCTGTAGAAATTCTTTGCAGAATTTTAACTGGTTCTTTATTATCATCTGATTGTTTGTTATACAAAGGTTTGATAAATTCATCAATTTTACTAAACATTTGTTCTAATGAATTAAAGTCAGAGTGCATGTATAGATCAAATTCCTTTTCTGAATTTATAGAATCTAGAGAAGTTGAGGATTGTGGATCAGACAACTTGATGTTGTTAGGCTGATTTTGCAACTTTTGTTCCATAGTTCTTAGTTCAGCCTTGAGAGTTCCATTCTCTGTCTCAAAATTTTTAACTTTCAATTCTAGATCAAAATTTATCTTTTCTAAAATTGAATATGGCAGATATAACTTTTGAGATTGAGTAGGTAATTCAGACAAATCCTTTTCAGAATATGTTTGAATGTACTCTTCTTTAATATCATGAATATTACTTGTTTCATTTATTCTGGTATAATCACCAGAATTTTGCATTTTGTCTGATCGTAATCTTTTTATTTCTTCACTAGATTCTACTTCATCAGAGGCTTTCATAAATGCCATTTTTAATCCTAAGTTCAAGTATCTGACATCATATAATGTTGGTGAACTAGATATTGCTTTTGTTAGATACTTTGGATTTTCCCAACCAATTCCAGATTTAGAATTATAAAATTCCGTGTCTTTTGGTTGATTTAAATAAATTGTTTGATCTGTTTGCCCTCTTTTGATAAATTCATCTTCCATCTTCTTTATTTTCTCATAAAGTTTAGTTCGTTCTTCAAAAATAGCATGATATTTTACAGAAAAAATTGAAGCTTCTAATTCTGCTATTCGCAGTCTTCCTTGTAAATCAGATATATTGTGATTAAGATTAAGTATATTGCTTTGTAGTTCTCTTTCCTTATCTTGTAAATCTGAAACTGCTCGTAAAGCTAATGTTTTATCTTTGGAAAAGTCTAAAACTAAGTTATGTTCATTACGAAGTTTGTTTTCCAAAGAATGAGCATTTTTCTTTTCCGCCTTTAAAGATTTTTCAAACTTTTTAAGCATAAAGGCCATATGAGTTAGTTTTTCTTCTAGTACACATGATTCATCAATATCAGAGTCAGAATTAGATTGTACCTCCGACTTATCTGAACCATATGATCTTTCAGACTCTGAATCTTCATCATTTTTAGCCTCATTTTTGCCAGTTGCCATCAATGCAACTTCTTCCGTCTCTTCCTCCTCAGATTCTTGTCTTTCTGCATCCTCTTCATCAGTTAATCCAACCCATACTTCATCTTCAGCTATCAATGCTGATTCACTCAATTCTGACTCATTGAAAATTTCTGATTTGAGGAAAATATGAGCATCTTCATCCAGAATATCTTCATCTTCAGATAACTGCAACCAGTGGTCATCCTCCGCCATAAGAGCTTTGCCAGACTCTTTTTCTTTGGCTAAGAGAGTCTTTCTCGTATAGTAGTCTGAGTTTTTGACTACTGGGGATCTACATTCTCGGGCATAATGACCTGGTTTTCCACAGTTGTAACATTTCTGTTCTGAATCTTTCTTTGCTGACTTGTCTGACTTTTCATATTTGTCAGTCTTTCTTCCACTGCTTTCTCCCGATTTCCCATATTTGTCCTTCTTCTCAATTTTCCTCGAGCCTGTTTTATAGCGCATCTTATTGTTGGTTGGCTTTCTGTAGAATTTCTTTTGAAATGATTTTGTTAGAAGTGCCATCTGCTTTTTCATTTCTTCTATCTCTGAATCAGCAGATGAATCGGAGGATTCTGATTCAGAAGATGTACTGCTGACTACGGCTCTTTTCTCCTTTTTCATTTTGTATTTGTACTTTTTCTACTGCCAGTAGAGCCAATGGATCAGCAGTTTCTTTCTCGGCTTTCTTCTTTCCTGATATTTTCCTAACACAACCTCTTGATAGTTGTTGAGGTTCTCAAATATCATATGAAAATTTATTTCTTCAATATCCTTTGTTTGCTGGATAATCATAGCATATTTCTCCCATTCAGGTTTCAGAACATTTAGGAATTTGACATTTATGTCCAGATTGGACTTTGTCACTCCATTTCGTTTCATTTCACTTACCAAATTCACAAACCTTAGGTAAGTGTTTTCCAGTAGTTCTCCTTCACGGGCTCTGAAATTTTCAAACGTCATTAGGCTGTTTCTAGCCCTGTTTGTGGCAGCTCTGTCAGATCCCCTCATCAGTTTACACACTTCATCCCAAATTGACTTAGCAGTTTTTGTGTTTATGAGGCATGTGTAAATATCATTGGGGATGGATATCAGAAGTAACTTCCTGGCAGTTTTATCCCCTAATTTTCTCTTCTTTTGTGCCTCAGTTAGGTTGGTGACCTCGACTGTCCTTGGTGGAATTGGAGGATTACTAGTTGGTACTCCAGGGATTGTTTCCATGAAAGTGGCTGGTCCTTCTGTTAAGGATTTCAGCATCTCTTCTGATAGATTATGAAAACTAATGAATTCAAGAAACCTCTCCCTCCATTGAACATATTCACCCCTGTATAGAATTGGGGGTTTGGTTTCTGATCCCATTGCCAGAGCGTCTTTAGACATATTGATTGATATATGGGTAACAGTCCAAGATCTGATGAACTTTGATTGAGATTGAAAATTTTGATCAACAGTTGAAAGTTGATCAAACTTTGCAACACAGATTAGTACTGAAATGAACAACTGAAATCTACAACACAGTAACTTGTTAGTAACAATAATCAACTTGAATCAGAGACTGAGTATACTTGATGTTGATATATTGTAACAAAAATCTCGAATAATGTTTGTATGTATCTTGAATGATCTAAGTATGAAATTCGAATGAGTTTAGAGTGAAACTTGAATGACTGTAATGTGAAACTGGAATGAGTTTGGGATCAAACTCGAATGTGTTTGAAGTGAAACTCGAATGAGTTTGTAGTTAAACTTGAATGAGTTTCGTGGGAAGTTCGAGAGTTTAGTAGGAAACTCGAATGAATTTGAAATGAAACTCGAATGAGTTTGTAATTAAACTCGGATGAGTTTGGAATAAAACTCGAATGAGTTTAGAATTAAACTCGAATGGTTTTGGTGGGAAACTCGATCAACTCTTATGTGAAACTCGAATTAGTCTTTTGAAAAACTCGAATTTGTCTTCTTTGAAACACGATTAAAATTCAAACTTCTCATAAACTCGAATGATCTCTCACTCAAACTCGAATCAACTTAATATCTAACTCGATTGACACAGGTTGTCAACTTGATTGACACAAGTCTTCAACTCGAATGACACATATGATATGTGTATTTCGAGTTTCTTAATATTTTCAGATTTTTCAAGTCTGAAATTCAATTTAAATCCAAAAATTTTCCCATTTTCACTCAAATTGTAATCGAAGGTGAGTATTTTGAATACAAACACTTTTTGTGAAACACCTTTGTGCAAAAATAGATCTAGGTTGGACTTTTTCGATAGAACAGTGTTCGTTTTTGTATTTTTCAAAATTTGACAAAAATGCCTAGATCTTTTTCTGTGTTTTATGAATCAATTCAAGTTTATAATCAATTGATTCGATTATTGATCCTTTACCTTCGATCCAATTTTCACTGTCTATGATCAACAGATTAAAAACCCTTAGTGATTTTATGGTTTTTCGAAAAAAAATGTTCAAGAACAGTGAGCAATATCGGAAAAAAATTTCAATCTCAGAATCAAATTATTCACCCCTAAAGCTCAAATACCAATTATGATTTATAGTTTCATATCAATCAAATAACAAATCAAGAACAATAACAATTCAGTAATCAAAACTAACCAAATGATTCAATAGCAGAGAATGTCGATTACAAGTGCTGAGAAAATAATCCAAATTCAGTGACCGCTTTCTTCCGTACAAAAAGTAAAATGTCAGAAATCTATTTTCTATTGAAAGTCAAACCTACTATTTATATACCTATTTCACAACTATAGACGAAATACAAAAACAACCCTTAGACTTTGTTTTCCATCAATTAAAATACAATCTAACAACTTGTCTTCAAACTGAAAACTTTTCATCGGGACACCTTGCACCAGTCCATGTTTAGTGATGTAGTTCAATTTCCTCGGGTGCAAGTGTGCCATGCGTCTATGCCATAGAATGGATTCCGTCTCTGAAGCTTTGGATAAAAGACGTATTAGTCCCATCGATGAATCTCATTTGTTCATGTCTAGCATGTACAAATCATTCTTCCTTGGGGCTCTCATCAGTATCCACTTTTCAGTATCAGTGAAAATCACTGAGTTCTTCTTATCACAGATTTGAGATACACTAATGAGATTGTGATCAAGTTTATCAACATGATAAACTTGATCAACTTTGATAGTCCCATTTGTGACCACTCCAGTACCATTGATATTTCCTCCTTTGTTTCCAGCAAATGATACGAATCCCCTGTTCCCTCCCTTGAAGTCTGTGAGCAGACTTCTTTCCCCAGTCATGTGCCTAGAGCAACCACTGTCGATGAACCACTTGTTGTTGAGACCTGTAGTTAGCTCCTGCACATGAAAGAAAAGAGGTTAGTTATCACGGGGAACCCAAGCCATGACTGACTTGGTAATACCATTCTCATTCACATACGTGAACTCCTTCAAATACCCATCTCTCCTTTCAGGTGACTTGGGTGTTTGATTGAGAACCTGTTGTGGAGCTGAGTGATTTAAATTCACTCTTGGCCTTTGGGTCGGCATTTGCTGTTGAGCCCTTGAATAGTTTCTATTATATGGCATTTCAGATTGATATCCCTGGGCTCTTCCTGGTGTCTGATGTCTTTGAGGAGTGTGAGACCTAACCGGAGTGTAAGCTCTTCTAGGTGTTGTACTCTATAGACTTGTTGAGGTCCTGACCTAGATTGATTAAGGACTCTATTCGGTGAATTAGTCCTAACCACTTCATTTGGTCTAACCGACACCGGTATTTGTCTAACGGCAGTCTTTGGTGTGGCATTCATAATTTTCTCAGTGTTTTGAGAACCACTTGTGGTAGCTACACTTGATGAGGGTTTATGTTGTTCAGGCTTTCCAACAATAGGTGTAGACTCTACCTTCTTATATGGCAGCTAGACGCAGCATGTCCCCTTTCATGACATCTAAAAACAAGACATTTTATCAATTGACTTCTTATGAGTGCCCTTTGACTTTGGTGTTTCACTAGTGTCATGTTCTTTCTTCTCAACTATCGTGACTGTTTCCTCTTTCTGATTATTCACCTCAAGTTTAGCTTCTCCTAGAAGTTTGTCACTAGAAGACTGCACAAACTTGACTTTCTTAATCGTGGCATTATTATTAGTCACCTTAGCTAATTTATCCTTATCCGATTCAGATACAGTTTCAGTTGCTACCTCGGACTCAACTGGTTTATCAGTTTTATCCTTAGGCTGAGGCACATAATTATTGTTGAAAGGTCGAGGACTCTCTTTATACCCTAAACCTACTGGTTTCTTAGATTGACGCTGAGCATCTAAGATTTTCCCTAGATTGAGTGAAGAGTTCCTAAACTTTTCTAACTTACTATTCACCTCTACAATTTTAACTTATGATTCAGCTAGCTCAACCTCTTTAATCGTAAGTTCTTTGGTTAAAGCCTCAACATGCTCATACATCAGTTCTATCCTGACACATTGCTCACTTAATTTGTCTTTTAGAACTACAACATCTTGAGCGTCTGCTTTCAGCTTATTCCTAAGATCTTCTTTAATATCTAGGAGACTAGCATTATCTGACTTTAAGGTTTCTATTTGAGCAGTTGAATTGTTATGTGTTTCTAGAACTAAATTCAATCTATCATTGGAAGTAGCACATAAAACACATAAATCACGGAATGTAGAAAAGTTCAGAATTACCTTCTTGTGATCTGATTCCACGTTCGCCATTTGTGCGGCAAACTCCAGAATAGTCTGATTGTCTGACTTTTCCACCAACACAGGACTTGTATCACTCTGTTCTTTGTCCTCTGTGACTTCCTCTGCTCCATCATCTCCAATCTCAGTTACTTCAGCCATGAAGGCTCTAGCATTAGACTCAGGATGTGAACTCCAATCAAACGTCCCATCGAGCTGTTTGTCAGATGTTACGTTTGTTAACAGACCAGCAATGTTCGCTTGATTACTCGAACTACCAGATTGATATATTCCCTGAGATTGATTCTGATAGTTTTCAACCTTGGGTCGTTGACACTCTCGAGCAAAGTGTCCTAATCCCTGGCAGTTATAGCACTTAACCTTGGATTTGTCGAACCCAAGTTTATTGTTGCTAATGTTAAGATTTCTGCATGTTCGTTTTTTGAACCTTTTGACCCTCTGAGTCACCATGGCCAGTTGCCATTGAAGATCCATTTCTTCCATATCATTAGGATCCACCAGATCATAGTCCTCTTCCCATAACGCAGGATCGTTGATTTTTCCTTGTACACAATTTTCATACGCTGCAACAAACGAAGCCAACAGATTCAGATGAGTTTCAGCTGATTGTGCACTCATAGGCATCATTGTGTACTGTTGAGAAGTAGATGCTGATTGAGTCGGTTTATCTTCCGGTTTAGAATACCCTAAGAAAGCTCGACTGCTTGTTTCTTCGACTTCTGCTGGAATAGACGCTTCACCCGTTAAGAAAGCTGTAGCTGTTTTCAGTTCACTCGCGACAGAAGGTTTTGATTTTCCAAAATACATCTCTGGATCTTGGACCAGATCATATTCCCTCTCTTTCTTAAGCAACTGAAAGTTGTAAGCCCTCAGCGTACCAATAACTCCCTCGAGTGTAAGAGTTTCGAATTTCTCTTCGTCATGCTTTATAAGCCCTGTGTACATCTCCCACTTTGCCGATCAAGCATCAAGAAGCTTCTCTATCTTCTCAATTTCACGATACTCGACATCGTGATTATCTAGCTCCTTCAATAATTGGTAGAACCTTGTGATCGTCTCATCCAGCTTTTCGTTTTTCATTGCTTTGAAAATAGCGAACTGCTGCTTCAGCATCTCGGTCCTTCCTTTCCGAACCCTCGGATTTCCCTCACACTGTTTCTCGAGTGCATCCCGTAGCTCTTTAGCTGTACGATGATTCCTGAAAGTGTGTAGAATCTCCTGAGGTAGTGCCATGCAAATAATTGAAAATGCCATGTTTTCGGCCTCATACAGTTTCTTGTCATCATCCTTCATCTTTTGATATGTCAAGACTCTCTGACGGCCCTCAAACTCCTGAGTAGGTGGAATGTATCCCTCATCGATACAAATCCATATTCGCATGTCGTTGAAACGCGCAAAGTCAGCAAACCTATCCTTCCACCAGTAGTAGTCTTCCAACCTCATCAGTTTTGGTGGAGAATTTGCCTTGCCAACTTCGTGGTCCATTTTGATAAACTATTGCAACCTAGTTATTCTTTCTAAACTTCTTGAATTAGAACTTAATTAATTTAATTTAAAATAAACCCTTTCGAACTTGAGTAAGTTCGAATTAGTTTAATAATAAATTCATTTGAAATTAAATTCAAAATTTATTAAGTTCGAAATAAACAAATTCAAAATTCTGACAAGTTCGAAGTCTGAAAAATTCGAATGCTAGCAAATTCGAATCTCAGCCAAATTCGAATGAAACTCTAATGCAAGTTCGTGAGGAGCGTATTTTCTGACAAGTTCGAAATTTCAGTCAAATTCGAACAAACCCTAATACCCCCTATATTCGAGCGCCGCAAGTTTGAAAAACGGCCAAAAGTTCGATTTTTTCAAGTTTTCAGTTTAAACCGATATTTTTAAGTCTAAAAATACTGATTTCGACCAAAAAGATGAACCAATGTGAACTTTTCTCCGTTATCTTGCTTGTATAACTCGAAAAACTAACCAAAAAAGTGATTTTCTAGTCCAAAACGCCAAGAAACCACGGATGTTGATTATGAACACGAAGAACACTAAGAACACCCTTTAGGCTCTGAGACCACTTGTAAGGTCGCCTACCTACGGATCCTATCTTGACGTGACGCCTTCCAACGAGTGTGCAGATATCCTCGTTATCGGTTTGATGGATAGACCACGCACACGGAACACGGAGACACACACGATGATAGACGCACGCTAGAACGCCCCGACACGTGATTCTCTCCAAGAACACACAAAATCGCCTTGTATGTTCGTAATCGCCTCTGCCTAGAACTCTCTGCCACAGTTGTTAATTAAAACGGATTAACACTTAATTATAACCCCTGATTCGAACTTGATCAAGACAAGTTCGACAAGGCCCAAGGCCCACGAACTTGTCCTCCATAAGTTCGAACCAGAGACTTTGAACTTACCTTTGCACTTATGTTTGAACTTATCTTTGAACTTATATTTGAACTTATCTTTGAACTTATGTTTGTACTTATTGTAAAACATCAATTACAACCAAGTTCAAACATACATACAATCAATATCAAACACATATCAAACATATGACAAACATATAACAAACACGTATAATATGCAATTACGAACAAATTGACTATTACAAAATATCATCAATACTTAGACTGTTATCGTCACACAGGATGCACTAGCAGGTCTTAGTAAGACTTTCCTTTGGGTTGGCAAAGAACAACTAATGCTTTCTAACAAGATTATTAATTATGTTGTCCATTGTAATAGTGGGGCTATCATAGAGAGTACACAAAGTAACCCATATTCTTTAGTTGTCTTCAACTTTTCTACCTGTTTGAACATATTATCGGGTAGAGAAATCACCAGGTTATTCCTAGCTTTTGCATCAAGAGCAACTAATCTCTTGTCTTCTTCAGACCATTGAGATTTTGCTTTCTCAATAGTCTTTACTTCTGGAACAACACCTTCAGTAGTTTGAATGATGGCAGTGACAGAGGTTGGCAAATAGAACCTTCCATCACAATTTCTAGAAGTTAAACATCCAGGTTCTCTAGATAGAGCATCATCCTGCATTTCCAAACAGAGAAGTTTGTTGGGAATGTATTTTTTGTATATGGATATAAAGTCTAGGGACTAAATATGTAATGTTGTAATCGTTGATGTTTGGTATAAATAGGCATTTCCAATGTAACAGTATGAATAGAAGTTCATTGTATCCGAATTGTATTTTTCCAGTTCATATCAATACAATCATTCAATCAGTCGTGTAATTCTTATTTTGTCTATTATATTTTGATTTCATATAGGTTTTGATTTTATCAATTGGTATTAGAGCATTATATGGAATAAATTATGTGTTTTGTGCTTGAATTTCTCAAATTTTTGACTTTTTGCGAAAAAAGTCTGAATTTCTTGTTTGCTTTTGATTTATAAAGGGGCAAACTGCACAAAGTAGAAACCTACTATACATAAAAAATCATTCCATAATAGCAACCGTTGATGACTAGGTGTGGTTGGGTGCTGACTAGGCATCCACGTAAGCTGCCATGTCAACACTGGATTTGCACAAAATAGCAACGTACTGCGTAAAATAGCAACGAACTCCTAAAATAACAACATATCACAAAATAGCAATGTATTAATTTTATATATTTTAATACTAAATATTATTATTATTATTAAAAATCAAAAATCTTTGTCCTTTTTTTCGATAGGAAAAATTAAAATTTTGGTTGGTTCATCGTTTTTCTTCGTTCGAAATAAATATAAAACGAAATTTCCGTCGTATTTTACATTCGAAAAAATTTTAAAATCAAAATAATCCTTCATTATTTTCATTTGATAAAATTGAAAATACAAATGGTTTTTTTTCGTTTGAACAAACTAAAAGTCATAATGGTTCGTTGATTTTTCCCGTTTAGAAAAATTTAAAATTCTAATGGATAGTTGTTTTTTCAGTTTCAAAATATTAAAATTGCAAATGACAAATTATTTCAGTTTTCTTTATATTTGAATGAAAAAAAGAAAATAAAAAATGATGAAAACATTGAATTTTTTAATTTTTTTACCGATTAAAAAAATACGAACATTTTTCGGTTAATTAAATTAAATTTTGTTTTTAAGATTATAAAAATATTTAGGATTAAAAATATTTTTGGTTTTATTATTAGAAAAATATATAAAAATTAATACATTTCTATTTTGCGATATGTTGCTATTTTAGGAGTACATTGTTATTTTATGCAGTACATTGCTATTTTATGCTTACATTGCTATTTCAACCCGGTGCTCACATGGCAGCTTACGTGGATGTCTAGTCAGCACCCAACCACACCCAGTCATCAATGATTGTTAGTATTGAATGATTTTTTAGAGTCCAATGCTTTAATAAAAAAGTTCAGATGGTAGGATGCTATTTTGGACGAAATTGTTGGTAGGTTGCTGTAATAAAAACTTTATGTACAGTAGGTTGCTATTTTGTGCAGTTTATCCTTTATAAAGTATTTGATCTTGATTTGATCATCGAGTGTCACGTTTTTAGAGGCGATATCAGTAGTATAAATCTCGAATTCTCTCTCCAAACAAATAAAGTTTACTTGGAGATTTTCTGATTTTTTTTTAAAAACTTAGTGTTCTTGCGATTTTTGGGAAATTTTGGCTTTTTGGTCAAAGATTTGCCAAAGTGTATTCATTAAACTTGTTTCTGGTAGAAAATCGAGTCTACATTGTAAGTTTTAAGTTAATTGACGCAAATGTTTTGAAAATCAGTCAATTTGGACTTGTAAACCTCAAAAACGGTTGAATTTCGAAGTATATTGAAAACGCCTTGATATTCGGAATTTGGGTTTCAAAGTTCGAAATTCGTCCTTAGTAATCTGAAATTGAGCCTCTGATATTCGAGATGCAGATTAATTCATTCAAATTTCAATATGAGTTCATCGAATTTCATTAAGTATTCTTCGAAATTCACTCTGCGTTCTTCCAATTTTACTGAAGAGACTTCAAGTTTTGTCTAGAGATAGTCGAATTTCAATTTGAGGTGTTCAAGATTTACTGAAAGTCAGTTGAATTTCATATTGAGTTTGAAACACCCATTTCAACATAATATAATAATTAATGGGGTTATATTAAATTAATCAGATTAACATGGTTTTTTAAAAAAATCGGGCATGACCCGTTCGCACGAAGTCAATATCCTTGTTTAGTTATGAACCATGATTTGGAATTTAAAGTAAATTTGCAAGAAAATTCTAAATAGTTACAACAACTATCATCCATTGAAGACATTAAGTGTCTATATACATACACTGTAGGTCCCAAAAGGTTTCCCTAGTGTATTGTTCTAAGCTGTAACGGGGGGGGGGGGGGGGGGGGGGGGGTGGGTGAATACAGCTATTTAAAAAACTCAACACTCTTTTCTCAATGTTTGTGTATATTATCAACAAGTGTTAATTACAAACAAGCTTGACTGCGGAAAGGTTCAAGCTGAGATGACAGATACAACAGTTGTTTAACTAATCTAAGACTCACTCAGACTAGATACAATGACTACACTCACTTAGATGTACTCACTGATTTTACAAGACACAGATGGACAACTTGAGTATGAACAGCTTAGACACACGTACTGTTATATTCAAGCAGAATTGCATGCATGAAAAACACTTTAAAGCACGATCTGATTTCACACTCTTGGATAGCTCACAATCCTTAGAAGCTTCCTTTTATACTCTCACTGAGAATCTCAGTGAAGCTTTTTCATTGGATAGACGAGATAGTGGAAAGTCTTTCCAAAAAGACAAGACACCTTTTCTGCACATTCTGATAAAGCTGATTTGTCTTCATATGGCAGAATCTTTGTCTTTTTCTTTTTGTCACTGTTGCATAAGGCTTTAACCAAAAGAGGAATGTCAACTTTGCATCTTTCTTCTTTTGCTAAGGCCATTGTGATATAAGAAAAGGTCTGTCACCCTTTTCAGGTATCCGTTTGTCTTCATGTCACAGAACAGCGTAGGCACGGTGTGCAGTTTCTGTTTTCCACTTTGTCTTCGACTTGTATACTGATCTAGTAGCCAAAAACAATACATGAGGACTTGGAAACATATTCCATAAAGTGTTTAGCCTGTTCACAAAGAACATGTTCTATTCACAAAGAACAGAACACTTAGAATCTGTCCAAGCTGCTCAACAGAACAGAGCAGCGTAGACAGTTTATATCCATCCTGTTCAGCAGACAGAATAGCTTGGACAATCTGCCTTTGTTACAACGAATGCAACAAGGTAAACAGCTTTGGGCTGATATTGAAAATCACTTTTCAGGTTTCAATAAGGCATAAACAGGCCTTAAATTATTCCTTCAAGTGCATCAAACAGGTTTGATTAAAAATCTCCCCCTAAGATGTAGAGCAGGTTTGATTGAGCCTTTTTGTGCCTAACAATCTCCCCCTATTTGCAATAATCAGTCTGAGTTGATTTAATCAATAATCACTATACATTTTACAATACATCTTGCTGAAATAAAATTACAACATTAAAGTAAAGTAAAAGATCAGTTTATGTATACTGATTTTTGAATACATAAACAACATATGTTTTTACAAAAGTACAACTAATGTACTAGTGTATATTACAACTGATGTAAAGAAAAATAAAAGTTACAACTGATGCAACTAAGTACAACTAATGTACAAGAGAGTTCAACAATTTGGACTGTTGATGTTAGAAGAAGATAATGGCAAGCCTGTCCAACAGATGGACATCTTCCATTCTTCACCTACTCAGACAGTAGGTAGACTTCATGATAGTGGTGGCGTTTCCTTCGAAAATTTTCTCAATCTCATCCATAGTTTCCTCCAGATCTTGAATTTCAACTCTGAAAAACATAAAATTGGGATGTTGAAGCTCCTCTCTCTCATAGAATCCTCTGAGCTGAGCCCAGATGGCTGCTCTCCACTTACTGGATTGCCTGAAGGAGTTTGCAAGTCTGAAGGCCACAAGCTGTTTGAGACCTACTCTGTGAAGATCTAATGCTCTTTGAAAGCATTTCTTCTGTGTCAGGGGATCCACAAAAAATGCCCCCAACTCATGTTCTTCAATCACATTGCCTTCATCAATCTCTACTCCTCTGGGCAGGCGGTGGTTAACTCCTTTGATTTCTATTGCATAGTCACCTTGTTCAATCAAGATCAGGAGTTCCTCCAGCTCAGAATCCTTTCTATTCCTCTTGCCCTTAATTTTGGGGTAAGTCACAGAGACAGCCTCACTTACTTCTTTTGGGATCAGGCCAAGGTATTTCACTTTCTTTATCAGCTTCTTGACATATGCCATGATAGTCTTATCCGTTTTAGACTTAGACTGGCTTAGGGCAACTGCCAGCTCAACCCATTCCCTGTACCCCATCTGTGCAACATCAGTGTAGTCATATTCCAGTTCTGGGCCTGTAGCACCCATTCTGGTTATTCGAAGTTTCCACTGTTTGCCTTTTCTTGATGTGGGGACAGCTTTGACAATTGCTTTCCTTTGCGTGCCTTTTCAACTACATCAAAGAATTTCTTCCTTGCCAAGTTGTCAAAGTGCATCTGGGCTCTTGCAGAGGATGCTTGTTCGGAGTTGGTCACATAGACCAGAGCACCCTTTTCCTGTTCACCTTCCTTTTCACCAGCTGATTCTTTAGCAGCTTCCAGCAGTTTTCTTTGCACATCCAAAGAGGGCATTTTGATTTTGCTTGCCTCTTTGAATGCCAAGGATCTGGCAGCTTTGGCAGAGGCCTCTTCTTTTCTCAGTGTTTCCAGGGCTTTGAGTTGTTAATCTCTGAACTCATAATATTTGTCCATAGGAGGACCCATTTCCTTAGCCCTTGCTCTGTCAAATTTCAGCTGTGCTACTTTTTGATGGTCAGGATCAGCAATTGCTTTTTCTTTTCCTTTAGCTGTTGTTGTGGTAACAGCTTTAGGAATATCCTCCTCCACTTCTTCTTCTTCTAGAATTAGAATCCTACTTTTGCCGTTTGGCTTGTCCTCAGGAATAAATTCCTCCCCCTTAGATTGTGCAGGGTTTGGAGATCCAGCCTGAGTAGGCTGAGCAGCTTCAGTTTGATGAGAGGCACCTTCAACTGGACCTATACCTGTTACAGATACACCTGCTGTTTGACCAGTAGATGCTGATTTCTCCTTAGGAGTAGAGGTTTTCTCCCCCTTAGACTTAGTCTTCGAGGCAGACAAATTCTCCCCCTTTGAAGGAGATGGACCAGCACCTTCAACAACCGGTCTGCCTGAAGAAACGAATTTAGTAGGCTTGACAGCAGTTTTGGCTGCAGGCTTGTGGCCAACCAGGCTATGCACTAAGAAAGCCAGATTGTCCTTCACCTCTGCAAGTTGGGAAAGACAGGTTTGAACAGAGTATGATTGTGACTCAACAGTGGAGGTCAGCTTAAGAATATTTTGTATATCAAAAGTTGTGAATGGCAGACTTTGAAGCTGTGCAAGATGTAGCTCAAGAGAGTCCTGCACATCAGCAAGGTTTGCTGACACAGAATTTGATAGAGATACAATTAGAGTTGTTAGGCACAAAAAGGCCTCAGTCAAACCTGTTCTACATCTGAGGAGGAGATTTATAATCAAACCTGTTGATGCATTTGAAGGTTGAACTTAAGGCCTGTTATATGCCTTATTAAAGCCTAAAGATGATTTGCAATATTAGTCTAAAGTTGTTCTATGTGTTGCATGTGTTGCAACTAAGACAGTTTGTCCAAGCTGTTCTGTCTGCTGAACAGGCTGGACATAAACTGTCTACGCTGCTCTACACTGGTGAGCAGCCTGGGCAATTTTAAAGTGTTCTGTTCTTTGTGAACAGAACCTGTTCTTTGTGAACAGGCTAAACACTTTATGGAATACGTTTCCAAGTCATCATGTATTGTTTTTGACTGCAAGATCAGTTTACAAAGTCGAAGACAAAGTGGAAAACAGAACTGCTCAACCTGCCCACGCTGTTCTGCAACATGAAGACAAAAGGATATTTGAAAAAGGGTGACAGACCTTTTTCTTATATCAAAATAGGCTTTTACAAGGAAGAAAGACGCAAAGTTGACATTCCTAAATTAGTTAAAGGCAATGCAACAGTAGACAAAGTGAAAAGACAAAAGTTCTGCACATATGAAGACAAGTCTGCTTTTCAGAAAAGTGCAGAAAAGTTATGTTGTCTTTTCAAACAAGACTTCTCCTTTTTCATTCCGTCCAATGAAGAAGTTTCTCTTAGATCCTCTGAGTGAGTATAAAAGGAAGCTTCTAAGGTCAGAAAGAATAAGCAAGCCAAAAAAATAAGCTAAGTGCTGAAACCAAGAGTGAACGTGCAAGTGTGTTTTGCATGCATGCAAGTCTGATTGTGTAATACAGTTTCTTTGTGTCTAAGCTGTCCTACATAAGCTGTTCCTCTGAGTCTTGTAAACACAATGAGTGCTTCTTAGTGAGTGTATTCATTGTTAACTAGTTTGAGTCTGTCTTAGACTAGTGAATATACTGTTGTATCTGTCATCTCAACTTGAACATTTCCGCATTCAAGCTTGTTTGTAATTAACAATTTGTTGATAATACATACAAACATTGAGAAAACAGTGTGTAGTTTTTAAATAGCTGTATTCACCCCCCTCTACAACTTAAAGCTATATACTTTGGGAACCTCTCGGGACCTACAACTGGTATCAGAGCAATTTAGAGTGTGTGTCATTCTAGATCTCTCATTCTCCCAAGTTTCCATGGACAACAGTGTTGCAAATTCCTCATACTATGACAATGGCTCAATGGGCAAACCTCCAAAATTTAATCATCAAAACTTCTCTGGTTGGAAGTGCAGAATGATGCTCTATTTAGAGAATCTGGATGTACAACTACCAGAGATAGTGATGGAGGGTCCCTATGTGCCAACCTCTGTAACTACAATGACTCCAGCGGTTGAAGGAGCTGCTCCTGAAATCAGGACCTTTGAGAAAGCTAAAGCTCAATGGTCTGATGAAGACAAGAGACTGGTGGCTCTGGATGCAAAGGCCAGGAACAACCTGGTCATTTCTCTTCCTGATGATGTGTTCAAACAGGTTGAGAAAATGAAGACAACAAAGGAGATGTGGGATACTTTGTGTACCGTCTATGATGGACCCACAATCACACTGGACAACAGGATTAACAATCTTGTTAGACAGTATGAACTCTTCTTTGCTAAACCAAAGGAGACTCTCACTGAAACCTACACCAGGTTTACTGCTCTAGTGAATGATCTCAAGGCTGTTGGGATCACTAAGGATAGTCTTACCCTGGTGAATAAATTTCTGGACATTCTACCTGAAGAGTGGAATTACTTCTCAACAATTCTAAGGAACTCAGGTACTATCAGAAGTATGGATCTGGTCAATCTGTATGGATCCTTACTGAATGATGAACAGTCAAGGCAACAAAAGAGAAATGCCTTGGAAATGTCCAAAAGAGGTGCAGCCTTTGTGGCTAATGTGAGACAGCCTGTAAATCAGGTGAGTGATGTGTTCACTCAACCTGATCAACAGGATGATGACAAGGAGGAAGTGTCAGATGAAGAAGATACTGCAGATCTTGCTGAACAAGATGATGAGCAAATGATAGCTATGCTTGTCAAAAGGTTCAACAAGAAAAGGTTTGGAAGAAACATGCTGCAAGGAAGTTCAGGTGCTGGCAAAAAGAAGGCATTTGATAAATCCAAGGCTGAGTGCTTCAAATGTGGCAAAACTGGCCATATAGCTGCTGACTGTGTGTCAAAAGCTGTTGGTCAGTCATCCAAACCATACAAGACAAACAAGGATGATGGTTATAGGGTTAAGTACCTTATGGCCATGGCTAAGCTGAGGAAGTTGGAAAACTCAGTGGGTTCCAACCGCCAAAAGGGACTCATGGCAGAGACTTGTGATTGGGAGGAATCTGATTCATCATCTGATGAAGAAGACAATCAATGTCTGATGGCCAACACTGATGTCCCATCAACAAGCAGTTTCAAACAGGATATGGCTGAAGCTGAAGCTTTCAGCAGCTTAGAGAACTGGAATCCTACAATGATGTATAAGGTACAAAATTTTATGGCTTACAGTTCTGAAGAGAAGATTAAGATGTTTGAATATATGCTAGTTGATTTGAAAGCTGCTATTGAGAAGCATGATGCTTTATTATCTGAAATCTCAAAACTTAAAACTGATCTTAAAACAAAATCCAGCAAATTGGACAGTTTCCATCAGTTGGAAACTGAGCTTGATGAATTAAAACACATCAACTCTATTTTACTGGAAGAAAAGAGAGAAACAGATATAAAGCATGCTAAGCTTCAAAAGATAGTTGACTCTTGGTGCCAATCTGCACAAAAAGTCAGCCATTGTATAAGTCAACAGATCCCTGCACAAATCCAAGCCTATCTTGGAGGGGATCTTGACACAGCAGCTTCCATTGTTGAGATCAATAATCTGAAAGAAGATTTATCCACTCTTGGTGAACTTCCAAACACATTCATTCAAAATGTGAATGGTAAACTAATCTCAACAAATAGGTTTGTCAGGCCTCAAAACACTGACAGCTTGTGTGAACTTAGCTCAAAAGCTGATGTTGGAATTTGTTCTCCATCAAGTCAGCCTGCTAAGTGCTCTGCTGGTTCACACAAGCAAAAGAAAGGAAAATATGTCCAAACTAAAGTTGTGGATACTAAACCTGTTGACAAAACAGGTTCTGAGTCCAAAGCTGATGGTAAAAAGCATGTTAATCCTTTTGATGCTAAACACTTTGAAAACAAGTTTTCAAAAGGTAAGCAGCCTGTTTTCAACAAGGGTAAGTCTCATGTTGAAAACAAAAGTGCTGTGATTTCAAATAAGTTCTCAAATCATAGTGGTAAACTGGTTTTAAATAAGAATAAGCTTTTCAAAACCAGACACAGTGAGTATGCTGATAGGCAGCATAAATCACAATCCAGTAGGGGCAAAGGCAAAGCCATTGCTCAAACTGAGATAATTGGGAATAAGTTTCCCAAACCTGTGGAAGCTCAAAAGCCAATCAAGCTTCCTGTCTTTGACATCTGTCCTCCTAAAAAGAGAAAAGAAGAGGCAGCCAAAGCTGTGGCTATTGAACTATCCACTCAAGCTGTTGATTCAACAAAAAGTAATAAAACTGCTAAAACTGCTGAAAGAATCAACAAAAATAGCTCAGAATGTGTTTCTGAAAGATCTTCTTCCAAAAACCCTAAAAAGAGAAAATGTTACAAATGTGGGAAGAAGACACATCTGGCCAAGGATTGTCCTGAATCTGAGGACATGAGGCCTGTTGACTCTGTTGTTTCCCTCACAGCTGTCACAAGCAGTGCTGGAAATGTAACAGTCACTGAGGATGGTACTCAAGCTGATACCATTCAAATAGGGAATATTAGTGTGGATATTTCAAGTCCATCAACAAATGTTGATGAAGTAGGAGAACTCATCTCTGTGATGAGTTACCCTAAATATGACTAATAATTCTCTTATCACTCTGCAGGAAAAACAACCTTCCCAGGTTTGGTACTTGGACAGTGGCTGCTCAGGGCACATGACAGGTTGTAAAGAATTGCTGAGTGAACTCAGGCCTGAAAAAGGGCCAAAAGTCACCTTTGGTGACAATGTACAAGGATCCACTCAGGGATATGGAACTCTTAAAGCTGGTGCTGCAGTGTTCAAAAGAGTAGCTTATGTGATTGGGCTAAAACACAACCTTGTTAGCATAAGCCAACTGTGTGATGCTGGCTACAAGGTTAACTTTGATGAGCACCTGGGTTACATATTGGATTCCCAAGGCAAAGTTGTGCTATGTGCTCATCGAAAGAAAGGTGTATATGTTGTGGATATGCATTCTGCTGACCCCACAACTGAAACCTGTTTTCTCACAAGAACAAATGCTGATCTAAACTGGCTATGACACAGAAGACTGTCACATCTGAACTTCAAGAACATCAACAAACTCTGTAAGAAAGAGTTGGTGACAGGTTTGCCTTCTATGACTTTTGCTAAGGATAGATTATGCACAGCTTGTGAGAAAGGCAAGCAGAGGAAAACATCTTTTAAATCCAAACATAATTTCTCTATTGATACTCCACTCTTCTTAATCCATATGGACTTGTTTGGACCTGTTAATGTCCTAAGTCTAGGAGGAAGAAGATACACTCTAGTAATGGTTGATGAGTTCTCCAGGTACACATGGGTGATCTTTCTAAAGAGCAAAGGAGAGGCTGCTAGAGAGATTATTGGATTTGTCAAAAAGATGGAAATGCTGAACTCTGCCCAAGTAAAGCAGCTTAGAAGTGATCATGGTACTGAGTTCAGAAACAGTACTCTTGAAGACTTCTGTAAAGAGAAAGGAATCACTAAAAACTTTTCAGCAGTAAGAACTCCTCAACAAAATGGAGTTGCTGAAAGGAGAAACCGAACTCTCATTGAAGCTGCCAGAACCATGCTGTGTGCATCAGGTTTACCTTCATCATTTTGGGCTGAAGCTGTTAACACTGCCTGCTTCACCCAAAACAGATTCTTAGTGGTGAAAAGATTCAACAAGACTCCCTATGAGCTGCTCAAAGGGAGGAAGCCAAATGTCAGTTATTTCCATGTGTTTGGATGTCCCTGTTTTATTCTGAATCAAAGGGACCAGCTGTCAAAGTTTGAACCTAAAGCTGATGAAGGTGTGTTTGTTGGCTACTCTGCTATCTCTAAAGCCTACAGAGTATACAACAACAAAAGAAAGGTGATAGATGAATCTATCAATGTCACCTTTGAAGAGTCCAAGAATGCTTCCACCAAAGCTGTTCCTGAATCAGTT